>LOND01029118.1:2983-17889 GCA_014220965.1 Paragonimus kellicotti
TCACTGCGTCAAAGAACATCACATTTGAAATTGAGTTTTTTTTTTGATCCAGTTCATCAATAATGAGCGGAGACAAATGTCATGAGAAGTTAAAAGTTCGTTTACTCGACAGTCTCGAAAGTAAAGCAAGATTTCATATAATATGCGGTATCAATAATAGAAAAGGCTAACCTTATTTTACACGAACAGGTGGCTGCTATCAGTTCCAAGGCAGACGAACTCACGTATTCGTTGTCCGACCTATGTGTGCACAAACTGTTCACGCAGTCAGTTTGTCTCCTATGGAACCCTTAAAATTAGCAATCGCAGATATCCTGCTAACCTACGATCTGTCGCTACTGATTAGTGTTGATCATTGAAAGAATGCACTATCAATCGGAATGCAACTGATAGTCGGTTGTTGATGTCACAACGTCACAAAGACTGGACCTTGACGTGGTGTGACGGCTTGCGCATCTCGATGACCTATTGGGCTAAACTGGACGGTGTGGCCACCACACCGATAGAGTCACTCATACCAGGCAGGCCAATGGGTAGAGGTCTGACAAACCAGTCTCCAGGTTGGGGGTTGGAAGAAGGTTGGCATCTTTTTCCGGAAAAAGTACCAGTTCTGGTACATTGCCACCCAACCGCTGCCTTGCGGTACAGGCTTTTGAGCCAAAGGCTTTGGTTGAGAACCCTAATCGTTCTCCTGTCTAGGTCTGGGCGTCCTGGCAGTATCTCAGCCCACACACAAACAACAATAAATCCATACTGCATCGGCCGTCTCGCAGTATAAACCGGGTCGCCCTATCTGCTGCATACAGCAGGGTGGATAGGCGAAATCATGCTACTGCTGACCCCTCCCCCACTGTCCTATCAAATTTAGCTCTCAGGCCCCTCCCGACCTCCATTTCTGATAATTACTCTACAGGTCCCACAACAGATGTAGCTAACTGTGGTAACACTGAGCCGGTAAGTTCCGTCTCTTGCCATTCAGCTTCAGGCCTCCCTCGTCCCTTGCTTAGACCTAGAACGCGAATTAATATAGGTGCCTTCAACGTTCGCACGCTAAAACAGATAGGTCAGCAGGCCGCTCTCGCACGAACGTTAGACTCGTTGCATGTCGATGTCTGCTGTATCTCGGAGACTAGAATCCATGACAGTAGTCAACGTATGGAACTAACAGCACCCGCATTGTCTACCCGATACTGGTTATACACTTCGGGACTCACAGCGCTACAGCCAAATGTGATGTTCTTTGACGCAGTGAGAAACTTTAGGGACCAGATACATTGGCAGTTATGGACGGTATTTTCCTTTAGATCAACCGGTCACAATGTTTGTGGCAGTGTCCGCGAACGGGTTTTGTTACATTGTTCCCGGTACCACTTGCGTATCTTGGATTCCGTGTGAATATGAGTGAATAGTACCTAGTCACCTGCCGCTGCGTGCTTTAGTACCGCAACCCATCAAGACGAATCAGGCATATAATGATCCCTGCATGTCGGAACTAACTGTAAGGGAGTCTTCCTGATGGGTTTCTGGAACGGTATGAATAGTACAAATTACCAAATTAAATCGTAAGTAATCGGTATGTAAGTCTTAAATAAGCGACGTGGACTGCCTTAAAGAGCGGAAAGTTGCACGGATAATCTAAACAATGTTACGAAATGAGACAACAAACATAAGTTTTGATGGAAACGATGTTAAAATGTAAGTGATATGTGGATGAAAGGGAAGATGTCCAGGAGAGGTTATCTAAGAAAACTTCCGTTAGCCAAAGAGTAGGTTTACTTATCATTGACTCCTCTGTCCTGTCTTTGTTGGAGAGTTCATTACGGTTGCTCTGATGACAATAAGACCAAGTGCATTCACAACCATTCCGCACGGTGCTATCAGGGCGATCATTAACGCCAGTAATTCCACTACGCACCTCATATGCTTGCAAAAACTTGTCTGCTTGCATCTGGTTCAGTTTTATAAAAACCCATGGGAGCATGTGCAGATTGATACCTGCACACGTACTTTGCTTCGTACTGTGGCTTGCGTTAAGGTACTTTTCTCTTTCCCTTCAGTTACAGATCTCTATTTCCACACGGTACATACGTGTTGTTTATTCAGTGTGAATACATTGGTGCGTGTTGTTTGTTTTGCCGAATCTTGTTCATCCTTACATTGCAACTGTGTTCAACACAAACAACCATAGCTCTCACATTTGCCTAACGCCCTGTTACGTGGACTAACACTAATTTGTGTATGTTAGGCGGGGACGAGGTAGGTTTGCCCTCCCGTCTTGTCCGATCCAGGTAATCAATCTCATTTTATATGAAACGTGCCCGTTTGTCGATATTTACTCATCGAACGTTTTTTGGCTTAGCATTCGACTTTGTTGTTTTTTGTTACAAAGCGTTTATCCGTGGGGGCGTTGTGAATGTGTGTTTGTGTTTGCGTTTTAGTGGGCGAAAGTGGATTAAGTTACCTGACGTTTACCGATATTGGCCGATTTTGCTCACACAGTGCAAATTCCCCGACTGGGTGCGAACTTTACCTATTTGGAGTTGGCTAAGTTGCCTTTTTAATTTGTCCACTAGATCTTGAGTAATTCAAAACCAGATCGGAGCATCCTGAACATCTCAAACCCTCGTCTGTACATATGACAACCGACATCATATCTCTCGAATGATGACATCTTTGCAAATTTGATGAGCATGGTCTTAAACTGTTTGTCCGCTGAATCGCTGCTCGTTTATGTTACTCTTGGTTATGTTTGTAATTAATACAGTGGATTACGTTTGTTACTGTATGCTGTGTTTTAGTTACACGGTTCTGGATTGCATAATGAAACTCCGATCGTTTTCATGATGATCACAGCACTGTATGTGGCGCGTCTGGATTGATAGTGAAGCATGCAATAAATTGAGTGGACAGCCAACCCCGCTGGAACTCGGTGCCTTGAGTTAATGCACTCCACCGAAATTGCACTCTGGCTAGATTTCATTTCCTCCTTGGTGGTGTTTAAGGATCTTGTGGGAAATACGCCTGGTTTTGCGACTTGGCAAAAAAGAATATAGGATCGCACATCGAAACATACGGTCGGCTTGAGTCTGAAAGACCATCACGATTGTAGTGCACTATAAATATTCCCAATCGCATTATTTAATCCACATCACGGTTTTAGTAAGCACATCATCATAATCTGTTGTCATACGGGAAGTTGTATCATTATCACATATCTTCATGACCCTGTGTGTCAAGTTACGAATGAAATTTCTTTTGTACTTGAGTGGGACGCAGTTGGAAATATGTGTGTTAACCACGTACTTTGAATGTGGTACTGTATTCGATAATACACATTGTTATTCGTTTTAGCACTGCGTTGGAAATGCTTATCGTTATTGAGCCTAATGATGATCGCACAACGGTTTCGCACTCGCAACGTTCGATTTCCAAATCCGTGTAAAATTTTACACTTACATTCACGTTCAAACCATCAAACCCACCTATAACAGGGTTAGTAAATCAAACAGTAAATTTGTTGTAGCCAGTTCTCGTCCCAAAGCGTAAGTTTACTTTCTACATATTGTCGGTACATTCAAAACTAGTTGAACACAAGAATTCTCCCGAGTACAAACCTTATTGCCTTTGTCCGGAATGCTTTATAGAATGTTCATCGCATCTTCGACAGATTGGATATTTGATTCTGTAAAGTTGGTATGGTCTTTTCTTCTGTAAGAAGGTTTTGCTACAATTTCGGCAGAACTCCTCGTCTACATTGATTACTGTGGGGTTTGTTAACTTTACCGGTTGCGACAGCTTTGACGGAGGCCAACACACACACACACACACGTGCACTGTGATGCAGACTTCGTAGCTCAGCTGGTAGAGCGTTTGCCGTGTTTGAGCAGGATCTTTGACGGAGGCCAACACACACACACACACACGTGCACTGTGATGCAGACTTCGTAGCTCAGCTGGTAGAGCGTTTGCCGTGTTTGAGCAGGATTTTTCTGTCCTCGTTCGAATCCAGCGACAGTTGGGTCTCATTTAAAAGTTGACAAATAGTCTGCATTCCCAATGAACTTAACAGGCACGGAAAATAGTGTATAACGAGAAACTGAGAAATGTACCAGACTCTACACATGTCAGTGCCGTTAGTCACATGTAACTAGTTGGTGTGTTGAATACTTACAAGTTATTTACTTCGGCGAGCGTTGTTAAGGACATTTTTATCGGTAAACGGTGCGTGTACTGAAACACGATGGGGATTTTATCATATTCAATTTTTCTAGCTTTCCGATCACTACGTTTCATAGCATTCATTTTCTAAGTCTATCCATCACTGGCTTCGTCTTCATCGGTTAGAAACAACAAAAGCGGAGCTCGACCCGGCAACCGTTGCTTTACGAACTGATTGTTCGGCCACTGGTCTTGCAAATGCCATTTGTGATTGGATGGTTAACATACTGTGTGTACAACCTAACTCTGTCTTGGTGTGAATGGACCATGTCCAGTTTACAACACTTTGTATCACAAGGACACGAAACGTTGGTTTTAATATTTCTTAATGTTTACTCTTAAACCGACGATCAACAGCAGATTTGGTTTTTGTTTATTATCATCAGGTGCAGATCATCTGAACAAAGTTCGATTCGGTCACCCCTTCCAGTACGGTCTGAAGCTCTTATCTGCCTACCTACCAGTTGCATAAGTGTTACTTGTGACTTAGTTTTGTCATTTTCCTAAGTGTTGTATCTGTCGACCTGGGTTTATGCGCACGTTGAACGTTGAAGTGTACCGAACGCCCTCAGATTTCTTGACTCAACGTTTGATCCGAACCTGATGTGTTTCTGTTGTATGTTACCGAATGATTACATGTGTGTATGTGGTTCCCAAAAATGTACTTTGTATCGATCAAAGCTCACAGTGACTAGGAATTTTATCCTTACAACTCATACATGCACCGGAGTGCCTATTTGGTCCCCTATCTTATTTTTGACGGGTTGATCTGTATTATTTACCCCGACAGTATTCATTCAGTACGTGGACGCGCTCGTCAGTGTGTGCATTCAAACTGCCACTTTGTGAACAACGTTTTCGTTCGAAACCTCTAGTAGTTATTTGCGGACAATTGTGTTCGTTTGTTGACCTAGCTGTTGTATTCCTATTATGTATATGTTCACGCTAATCAACAGGTCGCCGTTCTATTTCATGGACATTGTTGGATTATCCGATTGTGGATCGGGTCCCGGTAGCTTGGTGATTGGATTTCTGTCTGTACTTAGCACTGCATGGGCTATGATCCTCCCTCCTTCGTTTCTCTGTGCGTGTATGTGGAGATTTGATTCGGCTAAACGACATGTTTGTCCTTGCTCTCTTTATCGGACAACATGGGTGGCGATTGTTCACTCTCAATCCCCATTTCTCTTATGTGTGAAGAGTCAGGGCGTGAATGACTGCGCATCGCTCAACAGGCAATTGTAAGGTTTGGCAACACACATGCATTGTGACGCAGGCCGAAAGTGGGCGAGTGCGGCAGTCGTCTATTTGAGGCATTAACCCGATTAGTACGAGACACAAACAATGGGAGCTGGTTATTCATGCAAACGGGCTTTCGTTCCATTCAGGTTCAGTGACTGATTGAGTAATGCATGATACAGATAATCATAGGTTGGTACTGCAGTTTAGACTTCAGCGACTTACGTAGTCAAGGTGTTTTGGCACTGGTTGTCAAACGAGTTCTTTTGTTCAGTCGCTACATTTGCACAGACTTAGATGGTTAGGTCATGTACTAAGGATGCCAGCTAGTCGTTTGCCACACCGAACACTTGTCGACGTTGCGGCCGACTGGCAAGGCGAGGTGGACAGATGATGACCTGGCGTAGACAAATGAAATCGTTCACGAAGAGGTTGATCACTGTAGATCGGGTTCGTCTCCCGGGCTGGGGCCCTCGCGACTCAGAGTCGGTGGCTTGAGACGTTAGGTGAGATGGCGGCTAATCGAGCTCAGTGGCGTGAATGTTGTCGTTGTTTGGCCGAGTTGTCTGTGAAGTGAGTGCACTTAATGACGCGGGCAGTGAAGCCTTGCTGATGATGCCTTACTTTCACTACAGCTCGGTTGTTTGTTTGCAAGGTGTAGGCGCCTTGATGTTGTATGTTTGAATATAGACGTAGCTATTTTTAGTAGTTAGGATCCCTTTTCTATCCCTTTTTTTCTTCTCTTTCCTACATAGGTTTTTTCCTTCAAAGTTATGTGGCAGTTAAGCATCAGTGTGAACCACTGATGTATTGCTGTCTATGATGATGATGATGATGAAATGATGCGGTCTACGCTTCACTTTCTGTAGCTCATTCCAACGACCGAACACTCAGTTAGCGCTTACAGCTTAACATAGACCGAAAATATTTTAGGCATCGCACATATCCAACTAATCATACTGCGCCATGTCCCATCAGTTTCGACGGTTGCACCAACGGTTGCGTAACTGGAGGGACTTATGCTTCAAGTTTAATCTAGCAAAGATGTAGTGAACTATGCGGATGATCGTAAGTAGAAATTTTATTCATCGAATACACAGTGTTCGGAATCTTTGTCGACACAGTTTCGTATGGTAAATTTGTCGCTGTTCACTGTCCAATTACGTTGCACAAAGTAAGGGAAGCTGGACGAGGACTACATTTACTGACAAAATTAAGAGTTGATCAATTTAATTACAGGGTTATGGGTGCATCTGACATTCACTTTGCGGCCATGTTTACTGGATGGTCCTCGGTTGTCCTGTGCAAGGTGCACCCGTTTGGGCTATACGATCGATGTTCGTGTCTTCCAGCTCAAGTGCCCAAGCTGTAGCGATATTGTCGCCTCATCTGAGAGAACCGCACCTGAAGAAGGAGTCCTGACACACGTTCCACACGGCTACGCAACCAAACATGTTTGTGCATTGTCCGCTTTTCTCAACTATGTGGAACGTGTATGGAATCGGTTGGGACGTTATGTTGATAATCCACACGATGCTGAGAGTTTGATGCAGCTTAGCAAGCAGTTGATTAGAGAGAAAGTTGAATAGCACTCCATTTTTTTTATCGGGACACTGTTGTGATTCGCTTGCTTCTACATATCCAGGCAATTATGTTTTTCTTAATCTTGTTGCTGTGTCGTTGGTCTGTCTGTGGCTGGATGAGGGAAGAGGTACCCTCTCTCAAAATCGCCAACCGGACTGTTTCTAATCTGGTGGATATCGCAGATTGAGGTCAGTCGGAACCTTTTGGTAACACTGAGTTATATCAGTGCCAGTGTTGTGCTGGAAATTTTTCGAGTTTGAAGTATTATTTTGTCAGTCTCTTAATGACAACTTTTGTTTCTCACGTATAACATCTAGTTGGTTATCTTTTCCATGCTCTCAGGTAACTTTGTTTGGTTCATAAAGTGCTCCAAACGATAGTAAACATTCACGCGCGATTAAACACTCATCATTTTTCTTCTGTAGACGCTTTACAAGCGGGTGCTTCACAATTTGAGGCCAGTGCGGGCAAATTGAAACGAAAGTTTTGGTGGAAAAATTGCAAAGTGAGTTCTTATGATTTTTGCGGGTTTCAAATTGCTTCATTTTGGATGAAAACACTGTACGTATGATCACCTATATGGTTATCTACATGTCGCTGTCAACAATCTGTCGGATCTTGAGACCACTCATTTCAGTCTACATATGCATTAGCGGTTACCGTGCATGAGGAATGAACATCTATTGGTTCTTGTTTCTGCATTCGACCCGTGAGCGTACTCGACAATAGGAAATCCTATTACCACATGTTGAATACCACTCACATTTGGCCGCATTTTTTACATTCATATAAACTTTTTCTTTCGGCCTCTTTCGATAAGTTTCATTCTCGTCAAAGTTCGTCCTCAGTTTCTGGATTTAGCTTCCGGTATGCGAAGCGAAATTTTAGTCATTATCTCATTTACTTCTCACTAAGCATGACTGAATAATCACCTTGAACTATTCAGACATACACTTGCGATTAGTGCTCAAGTTTTCCGGTCATTTCGAAAAGGGATACATTAGCTGTCCTCTCGGGTTTACACGATGCACCGGGCTATTGTATTTTTGTGTATTGTTACGATACTCAGGTTTGAAACATCAAGTCTACTAGGACTGCTACTTTGTGTTTAGTACGTTCTTCCTCTACGCCAACCCAGTTGCACACGTAGCTACTGCAATGTGACTAACACTCATGTTTAGATAAACTGTAAATTACGAGCGTTTGAGTACACCGTACAACTTTGTGGTTTATGAAGCTGGCGAGTTATCCAATTCTGATTTCTATTGACCTCACATTATTAGACTAAACCCATTTAGGACATTTTTTTTCTCGGTGAAAATTACTTTCAGATTGCTCCTCTAACGTTAGCCCCGCAGATGAGTGCTTCTCATTGAGGTTGAGATTACCCATCTCAGTGAACCTAATTCACACGCCGTCTGCCAAATCCCGAGAATTGTAAGTGCCGACTTCCAGTCTGAAGAGCACGCGATAGGTCATTGGTACCTGTATCCGACTATCAATCACATGATCTCCTGTTCAGGTCCGGTTGTCTCGATTGCTTCTGGTTAGGTTTGGACAGCTTGGCAGTATCCATCTCGCACGCAACATGCCAACTGGCGTCTATTGATGTTAAGAATAGGGAAACTTAACTTTTAATTCCGTTATCTTCGTGAGAACAATGTGACAGTCACTTGTTAGATGTTGTTGAGGATGATATATCTGGATTCGAGTCATGGGCAGATGAGTGTTATGTGCACTTGCGTCTAGTTGGGTTCAGATAACTTTCTGGCCGATGTACAATGCCTCGCGATACTCGCCTGCTTTTTGTGTGCATCTTCGGTGTGGTGGATGGGTTGGTCCTTCAGACCTTTGAGCAACATGGATAGGTGTTTACAGTCTGGACTGGCGAGCCACTGACTACCATGTCTGCATGAGTAAACACACACATGAGCAGAATGTTTCTCTGTGTGATAATTTGGCCAAGTCTTTGTACGGCATCCATTCGGGATGTAGGTGGCACGAATTTCCACCAACTATGGATTTGTCTTATAACAATAATGGATTTCATCCTCTGCCCAACGAGGAGGGCCGGACATTATTAAGAGCCGAACTGAACTGTGCGACCAATTCGGCTGTAAACAGTGCCTCCATCCCGCAAAACTCTAGCTCCAACGCAGTGACCCCCCTGAACTTCCCCTCATTGATTCCACTCAGTCGTTTTTGTTGTGCTATTTGAGGTGTGTATTCAGATTGTGTTTTTGAGGAGCGGTTGATGGCTTTAGACCATAATATCAACATTTCACATCACCTCTTGCTACAATAGTGAATTTGACTGAAGGAACCGGCTTATTTGATTAGCTGTTGCGTGATCACGTCTTCTCGGGGTCATCGATAGGAGTTTACTGAGTAGCTGTTAATAATGTGATGATTCGGCTACGTCTGGTTTAGTCGACGTGCCTGTTTCACAAGCGGGCACGTGAGTCGGAAGTTCAAGTCTCAATGCGGACAAAACACTGATGATGTCCGATGGATACGGAATTTTAGTCTTTTTTGTTCACTTTCAAATTAAGCTACTCGGAAGTTTCATTAAAACCTGCAGCTGATTGTCGAATACAAATGATGAATTCCTCAGCTGTTTTGGTGCCCAAACGTACTGTGTGTGCATAGCTATGTGTTCACATAGCCCTCTTTTTGGCTATCTGATATCAACCGAATTGATTTTGTCAGTTTCACCAACTTTCTGTGAAGTTTGGTCAAACATTTCGTCTCATGTCTTCAGATGCTGTTACTTTTGGGCACCTTGATTACCATACTGACTGTGGTTGTGATTGGTAAGCAGCTTGTTGTTGTCTCCCAAAGCTTAAGCATGCATTGAATTGTTTTTCCTCGTTGACCGTCCTCTATGTGATGAATGTGACCTTTGTGTTGTTCTTCACCTCGATTAATATGGTGTTTACATGTCGCTCATTGGATTCGACGAAATTTTACAGTTTTCGGTTACTCCAGACCATTCATTGACGACGGTTTGTGTGGAATTATTCTGTTTGTTGGTCTCATATAACGGGTTGCTGGTCATACAGACACCGGCATCATCTCATTCGTAATCACATCGTCTTTCAATAAAACGTTCCCATATTTCCAATTGAGCCATTTCGGTTGCCTCTTCCATCTGGATTTTGCAATATGCTGATTGAACTTGCGGTAGCCCAGTGGTAGCGACACCGAACGCTAATCATGGACATCCCTGTCAACTTGTGCAGAGCGTTTCCCACTGACGTTGGTGCTTACCTGCCATACGGGCGTGTAGAGTAAAACAAACTGTCTGGATAGTAAAGAAAAATGATAAGAATGGAACCAAATTTAAAACAGAGGCCTTGTACCTAAACTCAAACATTCCACATCAAGTTATGTACACCGGCCACCAATCATACGGTGCCAGCTTCGTACCCCAGTTGAATCGGCAACAATTTGATCGTCTAACTTCGTCTTTCATGGGCCACCACTTTTGGAGAAACATTCGTCATAGCCAAATCCATACTAACGTTCAAGCCACCTTCTAAAGCCTCCTCTATTCACATTCAACATTTTAACAATTCAATATTTTGGTAATACTTCTATCCATACTTCATTATCTTCAAGCTAGGTTACATTTTGATTCGCACATCTATCGAATCTCGTTTAGGTGGTAGGTTTGGGATAGCATCACATCGATCAGATAATGGTGGGCGATTGTTGCAGCTGTGCGCTGAGCATAATCTATATTTTAGCCAGTACTGGTTTTAGGCATCGTGCACGTCAATGCTATACTTGGCGCCCGCCTCCGAATCAGGCCTGGTCTCAGATAGACCACATAGCCGTTAGTTATAGGTGGCGGGGTTCCATTCAAGACTGTCGTTCTTATTGGAGCACGTACTTGGATTCAGATCATGCGTTGGTACGTTGTCGTTTTGTTCTTACTTTTGCTGGACAACGACCCCACCGACAGCAACGATTGGCTGTTGAGAAACTGGCTTTGCCATCGGTAAGACATAATTACCAAACCAGCTTAGAAAGTTGCCTTAGTGGTACTCACTCCGAAGATCCTAATAGCTGCTGGACTCAAATCTCACAGGCCATTCAGAAAGCAGGTACTGTAGCATGCGGCACAGGGGTACATGGGGTAAACAAACATTGGATTTCAGAGAAATCCTTGGAGTTGTTAGAAGCCAGACGGAAGGTTCCTCCTGGTAGTTCACATAACAAGTCTAGAAGAGATATCCGTAGGAAACTGAAACGTAGTCTAAAGGCTGATCGTGAGGCTTGGTTAGTGGAAAAAGTTAAGGAAATGGAAACCGCATTTGCCTCAGGGAACATCGGTAAACTGTTTTAAGCTGATCCGTGCCACTGGTCCCAGGCGACCGTCTGTCAGTGAAGCTATCAGCGAGACAGATGGCACACTAATCTGTAATAAGTCCAGAAGGTTAGAGCGTTGGGCGGAACACTTTGAGGGTCAATTTAGTTGGCCTGCTGCTTCTATTGCGTTGCCGCCACAAACTTGTGATGTAGCACCCTGGTCGGTAGATTTGGAACCACCCACTGAGACTGAGGTTCGCAATTGCCTTTCGGCTCTCAATCGTAATAGGCTGCTGGCCCAGATGATCTCGTGCCGGCACTTTTCAAAGAAGGTGGAGAGGCGTTAGTAGAGGCATTGACTCAGTTGTTTCAACTTGTGTGGACGACGGAGACCATCCCTCCGTGCTGGGGTCACTCGATAATAGTTCCCATATTTAAGAAAGGCCCGGGGCTCTTGCGAAAACCATAGAGGGATTAGTTTGACCCCAGTCATTTCAAGGGTTCTAGCATCAATTATACTTCGTCGACTCACTGCAGTTCGGGAAGTAAACATAGGGAGAACAGGCAGGTTTCGCCCAGGGCGGGGATTTATAGGTTATATTTTTACTCTTCGTCAAATACTACGCGATATAGTGTTCGCCGAGCCACAGTTGCCGTGTGTTCTCTCTCTTCTTCTTCCGGTTCTCGATCCATACTTTCAGAATCGCTTAACCACAGGGGTGTACCGACTAAGTATGTGAACATACTGTCGGCGCTTTATTCCCATACTTCAGCTCAGGTTAGGGTTTACGGTGAACTGTCTGACAGTTTCAGCACCAGGAGCGGCGTACGTCAAGGCTGTCCCCTTTCACCATTTTTGTTCAATTTCGTCATAGACGAAATAATGGAGGACTGTCTGCGGCACTCACAATGCCGGCGTGGACCTCCTACCTGGTGAAAGACTGACTGATCTTGATTATGCTGACGATAAGGTATTGCTGTTTGACAACTTTCAAGCGGCACAAACAACACTGGACGCTATTTCGCGTTCTGCTAAGTACTTCGGAATGCGCTTTGCAGCCTCAAAATGCAAAGTGCTTCTGCAAGATTGTTGTGATCACGTAGATTTAATGTTAGATAATAAGTCATGGAGGTTGTCGACCGGTTTGTGTACCTGGGAAGCTGCATCAGCGGTGGCGTCCTCGGAAGTGTAGGGAATGAAATGGAAGCGCGTGCCTCTAATGTTAGAATGGTGTTCGCTAATCTGGAGCGCTTGAACAAGAAGTATTCCTCTGAGGTTTAAGGGTCGCGTTTATCAAACAAGCAGTGAGGGCTGTATTACTTTACGGCATATATATATATATAATGGATGGGTAACCAATGTCTGTTACCAGTCTGTCGGTTGTCTCATGACGTATTTGCATCTCGCTCTCTCTTGCCTTTCTTTGATGAGGACTGTCTCGACTCCAAACACCTTAAAAAGGCTTGTTTTCCGCTTTGTGTAAAGTTCCTCGATTTGTCGTCAGTTGTGCAATTAATGTGCTGAAGTATGTGCCTCTAATTTGTGGTTCCCTGGAGTTCTACTGCCCACAAACGTCATATCTGTTGCCGTCTGATATCCGAAGCTTTACAGGCATATATCTATATGTATTTATTCTCCAATGCTATTACAATGTCTCGGACCTAGACACCAAAGCAAACGGAAGGAAAGCAAAAGGAAGGAAAATGAACAACGGCAAAAACGAGCATTCCGTGGAATGAAACACAAGTTTTTCCATTAGGATCGTCTTTACGTTTCAATCTGTGCCACAGTCAACACAGTCAACAAGTACACGTTTGGCATCCCCTACGAAGAAAGCGGTAACACCTTACTGAAGCAAACCTTCATCTTTTGAACGTGTAATGTAAACTGACCATCAGTCTAACCCAGGTCGTACGAAAAACACACGACGCGACTAACAACGGAGTGGCATCAAAGATCAAATGCGAACTGGATACTGTCAGGTTACCCGAAATCCAGACTGATAGCTCTGCAGCTCACAGTCCTTGACACTTATTTCAACAGTCTATGTAGTTATCATCCCAACTGGGAACTGGCGCACACTGTGGACTCGTCTTTAAAGTTTCCGATTTTTGTATTCTCCTTTTAAGATGTTAATTTGGAACTGAACTTCTAATAACAGTCTGCATGGGCACTTCATGTTGCGGAGATTAGCTACGTCCTGAAACTGGACGTTGGGCATTCCAATCAATGAGGGTTGAAATATCTGATGCTATACCGAGAACAAGTCGGCGTATCATAAGGCAGCGGAATTGACTTGTTATCACCAGGGTTTTCCCAGTTTGCTTCAAGGCATGCGAGATCATCAGAAATCTCAGTAGGTTATTCGAGTAATACAGACGGGTACAGACGAACAGGCGATTGCAAACAATAAGAGACGACACACAACACTTCACAGCCATCTTGTTGGGGCTCTGCCACATGGCGTATCAATTCCCAATAGTTGAATTAATCGATGTTTTTGTCAATTGTAACCAGTCAGGGCTGTTAGAAGACTGGTTTTTCTATCCAACACCGGAAGTTGACAACAATTCCTGTCAACCTGATTTCACCGACCGTGATCAGAATTGTTTATCGTTTCCTTCGTTTGTTTGTCAGTCGTCCATTGTGTGTGTCTCAAACAGGATGAAAGTGATCCATTGATAAATGGAGAATGCATAGCACTCAGGAAAAACGTTTATGTATACAGCGCGATACCAGTACACACAAAGCTGGTGGAGTCGAAACCGATTAACGTGTACAGAGGAATAGTACTCTTTTGCCAGATGTCCAGCCGTTCCTCATGTGTAGACGGGCGCTTCCGTGACCTTAATTCATGTGTACTCAATGCTTGAAGTTCACTGGGAGAAAGTCTCACATTCGGTACACTGGATGGTTATAAATCATACTGAAGCTAGGATATATATCACATTTTGGGATGTATTCAGGTTGACGAGAGTTGTCTAACCTAGTGCGGTGGTCCGATCGGCGTGAAATGTACCCTATGCCGAGAATCCTGGCTCTTAATCTCTTGTCTATCTGATACGTTTTCCCGCTCTAATAATTGCATATTTTCTGAATTGTACATCCAGTGTTGTACCTTTGCGAATTACTCCGGTCACAATAACTGGTGGACAGCATATTTCAAAGCTGACCATGAATATTAACATCTGTCGTGACAGAACATCTTGGTTCGTTTCGTTACCCCATGCACCATTAAAAGTGACGGCTTGAGTCTGAACCGAGAGGGTTATTTGGTGCATATTATGTCTGCGCACATCTTCTATTCAGTTCTATCGAGGAGTCTAAACAACTTCCGACCACTAGTACTGTCAGCTTAGCTATTTCCCTTCTTTGCTCTGCTGACGAGTAACAATGTTCTCCTGACTGGAAACAGGTATGCTGTACCGGTACTAGATCATATTTCTTCTACAATTACAAGGTGATCAGTTTAACTGATTTTCTTTTCCTGTCTCTCGAAGGACCGCACGAGTTGTTGACCGATTTTGCTATGCAGACAGAACGACTATGG
>LOND01029119.1:5364-25948 GCA_014220965.1 Paragonimus kellicotti
TCCAACAACAGAACGGCACGGTCCTTTACGACGTCAGCGTCGGAAGCGACATCTGGGTGCGCCACCGGAACCAACTCTCGCAACTTAGATCCCCCCAACAAGTAAGGAAAAAAGACGGCCTTCAAACGAGCTTTATTTGCTGCCCAGCCAGAAGGCAAAATACCGATTTACAGCGTCTGTATTTATAGGTTTCGGGTGACCTTGCGCCTAGGCCACCCAATGGACCAATCAGAGGTGAGCGTAGCTTCTCGGACGTTCGAGAATTCTGGCGGGCGTTCAAATTCTCCCAAAAATGGAAAATCCATTTTTCTCGGCAAATATGTCGAATTTTTGGGAAAAAGTGCCTTTTTCCCAACACCTCCCAACCGGTTCGAGCATTATGTACAGGCTATACCCGTGCGTTGACGAGGCATTCGAAGCTGCACTGGACAAAGGTGGGCTTTGCGGTTTGCCAGGTCAGTCCACCTCGCCTTGGGTTGCAAGCCGCAAACAGCTCTCTGCTCTGTTTTGGGGGTTGAGGTTGCTGAAGTGCCGGATGGCGAGGACGAATTTTATCTGTCCGGGGCGCTACATGAATCAATCGAAGTGTAACGAGAAGTAAAGCGTCCCATTGGACAAGGTGTATTCCCTGAACTTGTCCAGTGCTTGAGGAATGGCGTGGGCGGAGTTGGTTCCGGTGGCGCACCCAGATGTCGCCTCCGACGCTGACGTCGTAAAGGACCGTGCCGTTTCCAGAATCGGACTGTTGCTTGCAATCCGAGTGGGCGACCTGCACGATAGTCCTCGCATAGACTAGGCCGCCGATGCAAAGCAAAAATCCATGTCGAGGAAGCCAGCTGCTGCGTATCTCCCGGGCGTTTTTCCACTGGAATGATCGCGTCAAATTTCGTCCTCAGCTTGCGACCCATGAGAGCTTCTGCAGGCGATAGTCCGTTGGGAGTCGCCGGATTCGGGGTTGTTCGGTAAGTGAGCAAAAACCTTTGCAGCATTTCTTCCGTCGGTCCCTCCCCGCGAGACTTCATAAGGGCTCTCTTGAAAGTGTCGACAGAAAACGAATTCCGCACGTTAGCACCGATTGGGATTGCAGGGCGTTGGCCAGTAAACGAGCCGCCCCCGCCCAAAACAAGATCCATGGTGTGAATGCAGATGAACGGAATAGTAGATGTGTATAAGAGACAACCTAGGCCACCCAACGGACCAATCAGAGGTGAGCGTAGCTTCTCGGACGTTCGAGAATTCTGGCGGGCGTTCAAATTCTCCAAAAATGGAAAATCCATTTTTCTCGGCAAATATGGCGAATTTTTGGGAAAAAGTGCCTTTTCCCAACAAGTAAGAATACCGATTTTAAATTGTCTATCCGAAGGTTCTCACCTCCTTACCGTTGTTGTCTGGATATAGGTTGTTCTGGCATGACTTCCACGCCTACTCTAAACCGAATTTGTTCGTTGTTGTATGGTTGTTGTACGTTAGTAATCTGTTGCCATTGGTAGTGATAATCCAATTAACACATGACTCCCCGACAGAATTGTGAGATAAAACCGTAAAATCGTGACATGGATGTGTAGCTTAATTTTTATTAGCCTCTTTGATAAGCTTGTTCAGAACCGTATTCGTCCAAGCTCTCTGACGTCCATCATAGTTGTCCTCCGATTAGTTTTCTTGTTGAAAACGTCAGCGAGGAAATTAACAAAATTTCGTTCTCCGTACAGCTGAAAAAATTTCGCAACACCAAAACCAAAAATCATCCATCTGCTGATTCTGCAGTCCATGCCAGTGCAACGGTAAGCCTGTTCCGAATACTTTATACTCTACTGTTCATACTTTGATGTTAAATGATATGTAGTGAGATTTATAGCACTGCTTTCCCTTAAATATGGCTTTTCCACTGTTCGAAGCCAGATCTGTTGAAAAACCGGTATTTCCAGATAAATACAGCATATTGGTACATTTCGATGTTGCACACCGTTTACATGTTTCAGAATGTAAGTTAAAGCAGTTATATCCTCGAACGAGTCTAGAACCCGGAAGTAACATTACGTAAGATGTACTCTGCAGAGACATTTCGACCGATCTCTTCGGTTACGATACACGGACTATGATCAATTGGCATGCATCAATTTAAATAAGCGTAAAATAGGAATGAGTCATCAGCTGCAATAGGAATAGCACACAGAACCAGTCACGTTCGAAATGGGCCGTCGTGAGTTGGGAAAAAACGAAAAGAATTCAAATGTTAAACAAGTCGAGCAAGGAACTACCGATGCGAACAATATCGATCTTACAGTGAGGCACGCGGAAATAAACGGAAGCTAATAGGTAGCCTAAGAGTAAGCTTAAGACAAGAGAAATAAATAAATTATCTACATGGCATAACCAAAACATTCAAATAATAATAACAATCACTTGACGAATAACATAAACTCATGACTACAAACCCTTAACATCATGGTAGTGATAGGTTAACTACCATTTGCTTCTGTACACAAAAAGAGGGTTTATAACGGTGTATCGCAACGGCCTCAGCAAAAGGTAAAGTATGCTTATTGGTTGGGCGATACAACACACGAAAAGCTTTCTCCACTTGAATTACATGTCCCGTTTCTTCCAAATGTCGTGTGATAGAAGATTGGGCAGCACCGGTTTTGTTGTTCACTAGCCATTTTGGAATGTGCTCCGAGACACGTGTCCCAAGCGTTCTCACCGTTCGGCCGATGTACTTGACTCCACAAGTACAAGTGAATTCATAAATAATGTTGGATGTGGCGAGTGAGTTGCTTGGGTCTTTCCTCGGTGTGCAAGGCAGCCGTGTCATCTGGTTGATCAGTCTTAATTCTGCCGCGTTGTACGCAGCTCTGAGGGCACATTTTAGTCTACGTTGGATGAGGGTGGTTACATCCTCACCCTTGTATGGACAGTGTTATATACACGGGTTTGCGGGACACTGTTTCTGATATTGACCGTTTCGACCTTTCTCTAGCGTATTCTCGAGATAAAAGAGCGGGGTGGCCGTTGTGCAATAATATTTCATGGATAAAGGCTGGTTCCTCTTCTATTGTCTCGGATGAGCAAATTCTGCGAATCCTACTGAAAAGGGTTCGAACGAGACCACGTTTGAGCGATATTAGTGCAAAACTTTTGAAATGAATATACTGCTTCGTCCAAGTAGGCTTCCTATTCACTTTTCACATGATGGGCTTATTAGTGTTCACAGACATTTCCCCATCCTAAACTTTTGTGGTAAACGAAATGTTCGGATGTGAATTATTGCGCTTTGCACCAACATCCAACGTAGGTTAAAATGTGCCCTGCGAACTGCATACAACGCGGAGTGGACATTGTGTCACGGTACCACTGATTGTCGGAGACAGTTATGGAGTGATTACATGTAGAGATGACCACGAATTATGAGAATCATAATCGCCGGTTCTGAAGAATCTGGTAACTATCTTTTACCGCTGGCCTACCGTACGCACGTCCACATTACCTGTTGGAACCACTGTCTAGTTTGACCGTATGTGATCATCAGTCGTTTATTTTCATGCCGATTTTTCAAGGTTTTCCCATTTATGTGTAGTTTCTTTTTTAATCATCGTCGTCACCTGAAGTTGTATCCCTCATCGCTGTGAAGTTTGACTTCGTTATAATGAAGCAAACTGGAATTAGCTGGCAATCTGCTCAAAGTCAATGGGACACCTTTGTGGCCTAAATATCTGGCCTTATTCATTTTATATTTGAGGTGCTAGAGTCGAAATTAATAATCGTCGAGTTGTTGAAATGTTGGTGCACTAGAATTTATGTGAGTTGGAGTAATTATCGATAGAGTCGTGTAGTTGTGTGTGTGGCTTGTAAGTTAGGTACCGTATCGAGTTCCGTAATGTGTTTTACGGCTGATCACTGAAGAAAACATCAGAATGACCTCTGCTCGTGCTGCATTTTTGCAGTTTCCCATTCATCATTGGAGTACTCCGAGGAGTTTGCTTCATCAGAACTAATTTTAAGTTGCAAATACGCAGCTGTATATATTCGGTTGGCGTTTGTTCAATATGTCTACCGATGAGTTCTTATGTGTTATCTTCATTTTTAAGGCATACTTCTCGTCTACTTTGGAGCAGTCTGCGGTGGTCGACAATAAGTGAGTTGATTTTTTCCACTGAACTTTAGATGGTTGTTGAATAGAATATTCTTGGTTAGAACGAAGATATCAGCTTAAGTTAAATGTGCAAGTAAATGCTTATGCCGCTCCACAGTACTGCATACTTCCAGCGGTGCATGGTGTCACATGATGTAACGTACTGTAACGTACGGACTGAAGCTTGATTACACAGTGTTATTAACGACTTCCAGTAAGTGTCCACAAAAGATGAAAGGGGAATGTAAATTCTCAACAACTTATCTTCAGATAGTAATGGTTTGGCGAACGAACGAACGCGAAAGACGCTTGACCTTGATTGTTTCTGAAGATTCATTTCAAGCTATGTGAAAATGTGCAACCACAAACGCAAACATTCTTTTGCACAACTACTGTGTGTCCGGGGCCGTTGGTAGTAGTACATCGCCAGTCCCTTTGTTGACACGTCTCACACATTGCATGTACACGTTTCTAATCACCGCTCCTAGCTTCTGGTTTCTCTGGCGTTAAAAACAACGCCTTAGTTTTCACACATTTGGCTCGTGCCATACTATTCACCAGTGACGCCGTACATTATGCAACAGGTTTGATTGACCACTAACTTGCCTTTCCTGAGTTTAGTCCTGTAAATACGTTGACCTCGCTGTTACCTCTCGAATTACCCTTACCTAAAAACGACTGATCGAAAACCTATATTCCCCTGTTTATCCTTCTTTATCCTGAAATCGACTTGAAATTTAGTAGATTTTGACTATCCACGCTGGTCATTTACTTGTACTACTCACGTATGCTTACTGTGTTAGTTTGCTTTGACAAAGTAGATTCATCAGCTAGGACACTGATTTAATGCTGTGCCAGGGCTTAGTTTTTCCTTCAAGAATCCCTTCTTTTTCACCGAAAACGTTTTTACCAACCAGGTGGACGTAAACTCCTGGAACATGCTTTCGTTTTTTCCCCATTCTGTTGACTTCTAATACATTGCGTTCCTCAGTCGCCTGGTAACCTACAGCTGCTAGCTTGGGTTATTTCAAATTGACCATGACCCGACACTTGATCGCAGCCTTCGCATTCAGATAAGCCTTTCGGCTAGCCCACTTCGAAAGGAAGCACTAGACTCGAGTTTCGCTCTTATTAGAGCTCATCAGTAGTGCATATCCTTGTCTGGATCGGAGTTTGCACTCTGACCCTCGTGCTTGTGAGACTAGCGTGTTAACCACAGCGCCAGCAACCTCATGACCGAATGATCAAATCCAAACGCTCAACCACAACCTTGTATGAATAGTGTTCAGCTTGCCCGATCATTTCGAAAGGAGAATGAACAGAATCACTCTGTTCTATCCAATCGATAACCCCGTGATCAGGACTTCTCAGTTAGGTTGAAGTTACTGTCTTCATTGAACCAACTGATCATGGCTTAAGGGTTTAACAGAAGTTCAGGGACTTGAGTTATTTTCACTTGAACCTAAATCCTCAACATTCTGATTCGAGAATATATGAAGGTTACTATTTGCTCCGTACTTGAGCAGTTTCGCGTAAATTGGCCCATAAATGTTATCTTATGATTTTGTGCGGGGTCGGGCGCACTACCTTTTTGATCAAAGGGGCTGTTTTTTTCATCTCAACGCGCGTGACTCAATTTTTTTGGGTGTGCGATTCTCAGTTGTGGTTCTAACACATCCCTCTGACGTTTACAGTTTGACGAACGAGTGAGAGAGTTGATTCGTTCATTTGTGGTAGTATGACTCGTATGTTATTCGGGCGCAATACTCCCCAAATGCTTAGCTTCAAGAAAACGGTTTACGTGAAGATCCATGTCAATAATTTTGATTTAATGGCGTGACCCTCAAGGGAGGATGAAGCGCATATTCCTTGTCTTTATAATAGCTTATGACCAACGTGCGTTCTGTTGGTTAGACACAACCATCTGTGATTACCAACGCACTCTCTGTGAGGTCGAGACATAAATACAAAATTCGAGGGTCCTATAGGATGGAGCATGATTATTAGTAAGTGGATGCACGAGACAACCAACAAGGTTGTTTTTCTTTCTTTCTCCATTTGTTGGATGCTGTCTAGCAAGTAAGTGATCTCCACGTACTTTGCGTGTCTCTCATTCAGCCAAGGTGTTCAGCAAACCTTTCATAGCTGTTCTGGCCGGTGATCACTGCGGTGGTTTACACGCGTTTAAGGATAATGTAAGTGTGGAGCTGAGCTGTGGTTTTGTCCTATCATGCTTCAAACGCAAGGCCGATTTTTTCTGAGTGATCCCGCAGAAGTGCTAGTAAGATGGTTCAAAAGTCAATAACGTGTGCGCTAGGGGAGATACTATTCGCTTTTTCGTTGGCCTGACACAGCTTCCTGTCTCTATGCATATGATTGTCGCGTTCACTCCCCCCGAATTCTGACGACTATCGGATCAGTTGATTCGAGTCAGTATCTTACGGGACCTCGTGTGCATTCCGCGCCCTAATGTCATACGTCTTATTTGTATCTGTAGTCTGTTTCATTTCAGTGAACGTAGATTACATCGCCCTAACTCTTCTGTTAAGATATATCGTGTTCAACTTCTCCATGGGATCACTGTTCCCCTAAGTGAACTTTCAAGTATTGCCTATCGCCCGTGACATTCACAGCTTAAGTTGTCTTCCTCTGGCTACTTTGAGTTACCCCTTTGTTGGATTTTATGTATTCTAGTCGTGCTGACGGTTCCGACCTATATTCTCTATCTCACAGTGCATCCATGAAATCATCTCCTACACTCACTGGGACCCAGTTATCGTCTAAACCACGTTCACTCGCTGAGTATTTCAGCGATGTAGCCAATGATGACATGCAGTCGGAAGACTTACTTGTATCTCAGTCATCTTTTTTCCTACCCACGTCCGAGATACCCGAAACAGAATGTTCTGTCCGAAACAGAAGTACTCTTGCTCCTGGTCATTCCATCCAAAATGTAGCGAATTCCTCCACCGATGTTTTCACTTCGAATCCTTCGTGTAGCTGCATGTCAACAACCATGTGTCCAGCTGAACCAAACATGGCTGTCTCTTCCCCTAAGTTTGCTGTTCCAGCTCAGTCGTTCAACGAACAGCAGACGGTGGAAGCGTCAGTCAACCCCAAAATTGTAGTAGACGAGACGCTTGGAGAAACGTGAGTTGAAGTGCTTCTTTACATGTTACGTTGTTTTGTTTGCCGCGCGAATCCAGACGTAGATTTACTGCGTTGTTTGTCAGAATCTTGAGCTGATTGCATTGAATGATTTCTGTTTGGAGTTACTTCGCAATATTCCGTTGATAAGATGGCTACAAACTATCCCATGACCATTCTGAAAGCGAACATCACCAACAGCCATCAAAATCCCGATCTTCGTGGTTGATCCCGGTGCGCACCTGTCCTGAAATGAATCTTATTCGTCTAATCACATCATTCATTTGACTGTAGCTCATGATGCCCAATTTGTAACGACATCAGTGTGAACCACTGATGTGTTGCTGTCTATGATGATGATGATGATGATGATGATGAAATTTGGTGAGTCTGAACGTACGCAGCCCACACGTGACCTTGTATGCCACGTTGCGACAAACGCTGTGCGATGAAACTGCATTAGACTTGATCGGGTTTAATCGTTCTGTGCTATGCGGCGCAAATGGAACCGGTTGAGTTATAATTCTCATTGGAATTTTGCTGATTCCAACTTTCTTCATTGGATCTCTATCTGGTAAGCCCAAGCAAAGGGAAAACTAGTAATGTGTCTAGTTGAATTGTCGTTGCAAGCTCTTGTGACCTTATTCAACGCAAACCTACTGACCATTTGAAGTGGACTATGTTCGTTCACATTGTCAAAATGTGATCCAGTTGCACTACAGTCGCATTAATCGTCTCACCTCAAACGATGCTCGTAGAGCTAGTGAGTTTATAGATATAGGCCTCGACTCCTTTCACGAAGGTTGGGTTACCTGTCCAAATCTCAGTTTGACTACCTTTACCTGATTAGTCTAAACGAAGGCGAGATCCTGGGTTGCTGGTTTGAGTGTGAATATCGCAAGATACCTAGATGCTTTATATTTCCCAATGGTTGTACCGAATATTTGATTGAAAACTCATGAATTGTTACTAAATTGGGACGTTACATTTTTGAATATAAGAATGTGCCCAAAAAGGTTAACTGATAACATGTTTCATTATTCGTATTCCGGCTGAGGTAATCAATTTGTTGGTTGATTGCAAAAAAAGGGGTATCCACTGGTCCTCTTTGTGATGGTAAGGAGGAAGAACGCTATTGTTTTTTGACGACGTTTCTTAGCCCCAGCCATCACAGTTGATTTCACGCTTGTTTAAACTCCTATCATGAGGATAAGTCAGAGAGGTTCGTCTTCGCTACTATCTTGTCACGAACAAAGACTTTAGTTCCGTACGCGTGTTAATCTGTGACTTGCATTTATCGGCATCTTCGGTTCTTTACCTCGCCGTAAATTAAAAACCTTCACCTTACTAGGTGTATGACGAATCACTAATCTCCCGATGTTTCTCCCTTGCTTTTAGACCGACTGCAGCAACGGAAAAGATACTGCAACTGTCCCAACAGTTAAACGGCATCCTACAGACCTCGGAACACCTAACAACTTCGTTTACCTCGTCCACTGGCGGTCTTTCTTCATATTCAGCGGACGCTGAGCTATCTGAGATTTGTTCGGCTGGTGGTTCCGACATTCACGTGCAACCCTCCAGCCCCGCGTTACCTGGTCACCTTAGACCGGAGTCAGCTTCGCTTATACAAAACCCCCTGGCACTGTCAAGTACAGCAACTTTCAGGCTTCCTGCAGTTCCCTCCAGCCACACTAGTGGTTATGTGCGTGAGCTTGAAGTAAGCGCACATGATTTGCATGTCTACTTTGGTTTTGCCTTATGTTAAACTAAAATCGGTTAAAGTGAAATGATTATAAAATATCCTATACAATTCTATTGACCTGATGATAAAATATCGAAAACGTACGTTTGTCATGTTGTTTCTTCTGTACGGCTAAACGTTTCGATTATTTTTATATTGAGGGTCGTAACTACCTTTTACTATCAAAACTGAATCACACTGGTTGCCTAGAATTTTGTCGTCCGTCAAAATTAATTATAAACCAACAAAGTTGAGACACTGCGTATCGCTTCCGCTAGGAAATACTTCGATTCACACGATTTCGTACGACGGAAGTATGTTAGTTTTGACGGATACTGATGCGTTACTACCATCTAACCACAAAACAGAGCTCTAGTTTCAAGATGAATGGACAGGACGAAGTCGGGCTTGACACGTGAAGTCCGTACGTGCAACCTCAGACAACAGGATAGTTACATGTTGAAAATGAGGGATAGACGATACCTGTAATTTTGAATGTCCGGCATCGTCCATTCCTTTATTTCGTAGACTAGTTCATAGCGGTGCAACACAGCGCTGGACTCGTCTAGCCGCCTTCTCCCCCCAACCTTTCTTGTGAGCCTCAGCTCAGTGTACGTTAGCTAACATGTAGGTAGGACTGTCCTCATTTCCTACTTAAAATCCTCTGTTGTGTATCGCGCAAGTTACACCAACCCACTACCGCACTGACAGCGAATGCTCGGTTTGGTTGACATCCACGTCACCTGACATAACCTCAAGTGGCAATAAACGAAGTCCCTTCATCTTAGGGGTGAAAATATCTGCTTCATGACCGCATCATTACTCACCCCTTGGCGACGCTGGATGCGTGCCGCTGAACGCAAGTGTTACCGACCGAATATTTTGTGGTGACTTGTGTCCTCTGTGCTGATCAGCTTTGTTTACTTTTCATCGAATACTACCATTCTTACAGTCGTCTTATACGCCTGTCCCTTATTGATGTACGGTAACAAAATGAATTCAATCACCAGTAGATTAGGAACTGCAGGTTGTGGTCGCCTCCTGCACTGAGGTCCTCGTATCCCACCTGGCCTCTGGCTGGGGTGTGTGGCGACTTATGGCGTCTACTGGCATTACTGTTATTACTTGGCCGAATTACTACTGATACGAGACACCGGAAACAATAAGGAAGCCGTCTCAGTCCATCGCCTCACTCCCGTAACGTGTTTATTTACAACTTGTTGACGTTTTGTTGATTGTTTGGATTTAGACATAGGGGTTTCACAAAATGAATTCCATCACTTCTCTTTTACATCTTCACTCTGGGGCTTATTCCTTTTCTCTTGGTTGTGTTTTCATCATTCTTTTAAACTTTGAGCCGTACCCGTGGACACAATGGCTCGGGTTTTCTCTGATCATGACAATAGTCCGCAAAGTATCGAAGCAGTTAAGTACAAATGTATAGGAAGGAGAAAGTAAGGAAACAAATGCAATGGAATTACATGAAGCAAGAGAGTATAAATCCTTGGGTTCTCAGGCTCGCCGCTGACTGCGACACACTGTCATTTCAGTGAACATTTCCAGCTAGGTAGATGGCTCCTGTAATGAGATTGGAATGGTGCGGTTTTCTGTTGCAGAAGGTTCAGCCAGAGTTCGCGCACAGGGTGCTACAGGCAGACTTGTGGTCGATCAGTGCCAGCCAATCAGAAAGGGCGATCGGCTGCTGCCTAAATACTCGTCACATTCAAACGACTGAGTTGCTCGATGCGAGGTCGTGGAACGTAGCGGCGAACTGGCCAATCAAAACGCAAGAACGCTGGTTGCTCAGCAGCACCCATAAACACTACTGCTTTTCAATAAAAGGGTGCTGTTGTCCGTGAAGTTGGGATTTTTTAGGGTCACTCAGACTATTGTTGTTCTGGTTTTCTCGATTCGGTAGCTCAGCACGCGACAGCATCTATCAACCCTTCTCAGCCGGACGGTCACTTGTTTCATAGCACATGACGGCGTCATTGCTTGGCCACCTTATGTGTCCCTACAGTCATCAACAGCCACAGTGAACAGTACGCAATGGGACAGTATTTCTAACAACATTCGGAGTTTGTGGTCTAACCAGCCTAGATTGTGCATTTTATCCATCTCAGTTATCGACACAAATTTGCACATTTCCCGAATACGCATTGACGGATTGTAGAACATGTTCTGTGTTTGTTTCAGAGGTCATTAGAGTACCACTAGAAATTAACACCCCGAGTTAAAGGCACATTGATAGCGATCGCACAACAGCTCAGTAGTGTCTCTATAGTAGGAACTACACAGATATCAGTGAATAAGCACGTTTGTTCAATCTCTGACGGCTGATAACGCTCTTGGGACAAACCATTTTGAACGCGCAACACTTCATATTGATCAAAAGTTATCAACCGTCAGCGGTCGAACAAACGTACGTGCCCAAATTCAAGATGGCATCCTAACCGACTATCCTGCGGACGTAATTACGTCGTCACTTACATTAATTTCTGAAGGAGATTAGACAGTGGGCAAAGAGAAAATTCGAGCGACACTTACACGAACTGTCGCGTTCTGCACCCAACCAGCCCATTTTCCACGTGCTAATTGGCAGAGACCAAGGTGTTCAAACATCGATGATCTAACCGGATCATTTTCACGGCCAGTTCTCTGATCCGTGGGATGAAATCAAGTGCGCACTCTCATTGTAAACCCTGCATTTAATCGACAATTGGACGTGTTTGTGACTCCGCAAATGTGTAGCCTTCAAGCCCCAGTGGAAATGTTTGATCCACCGCCGGTAGTAGTGCCCCTTGAACATTAAATAGCTGTCTAGTTGGTTGATCGAGACCTTCTTACCTATGAAGATACAAGCCTTTGTTTCACTTTGTATTTTCCGGCTTCTGCTGATCTATCACTTCAAACACACTGACTGACCAGTGGCCTCAGTTTACCCTAAAGTAAACCTGTATACCACTTATCAGAGTGCTTTGTGGCTACAAAACGCATCTGGAAGTATTTGGAGTGATGTGATGGCATCTGGCGCTTTCCGTGCTGCACAAAAATCATCGGTGAGCAATTATTTACTGTCTGCATAATTGAGACGCGTCGGCCTTCTACGAAACGAAAAATCTGCACCGCTATTTTGTTGTGCGACCCTCTTTCGTTTCGTTTGGGTCAAACAGATATCACAGAGCTCGTCGTTAACAGGACTCTAATCACCCATTCCGACCACTATTGTCTAGCTGTGAGTTACTTCACGCCAATGAGACTTTGAACAGCGGTCGTAAGATTATCTAAATCATGCGACCGATACAAGGCAGGTAGTGTGTGCATCGTTGGTTCGGTGCCTTCACTGAAGTCCTAGCGTACAGCAGAATTTCAATGAGTTTAATCTCCTTACGAGAGTGACTTCTGGACGTTCGTTTTGGAGTGCACACGTTGAAGACGCCCATATTTAGTCCGAGAATGAACAGTGGACTGTAGGTATCAGATTCATCAGATCAGTACCAGTAGAACTGTCTGTTGTATGATTTTTGGAGCAATCACTGGAAGGTTGAGTTTAGAGGATCAGTTGAGTAAGTCGACGATGGGTTTCGGAGGGATGTTTTTGCCACCACCCTGTCGAACGCATAAGATAATACGACCGGGCTTTTACTGGCTGACGGTTGATGTATTGTGGTTTTTGTAGCAATTTGACCATGTGTTGACCATAATGTTCAGACCTTGACAGAAGAATGATTAAGATCCTTAACCGAAGCACTTGACACAAAAGCCCGTGATGTAAGACTGCGGGGGCAAATGTTTAGTTCCTGGCTTTTACGTCACTCATGGTTGTGGAATACCGTGAGATACGTTCGGTCTAGTTGACAACTGTTGTTAATCAGTGCTGTTACCATCGTGTTTTGAACCTTTTGTACTGTTTAAAATGAATTGGTTCACTCATTGTTCCTTTGGATCGTGTCAGATATTAAAATCAAAGCTGCATGTTTGATTCCCGGTTGTTGCAACCGCCGTTGCTTTGGTTTATGCAGGTTTATGATTGCTATATTTTCTGGCCAGAAACTAAGGTATAGTGAACCTGAAGTCGTTGAATAGTAAAAGACGCCGATCCAGTCACATGGCTGCAGGCTAGAACCCTGATGACTTCAGTCGCTTCTTTCTGGCTCTTCTTATTCCAGCTATATCCAGTCCACGTGTGTGTCCTGATAGGTCACATGACGGCTAAGTTCTTGTGGTGCAAGAGTGTATTCCACTTTCTTATGTGATCGGAGTTTATTTTATCCCATAACTCATCGTGTATGTTTTGTAATGATTACGAGTTCAAATCTTAATTGTTGCACATTCTTGTCTAGATACGGAACCCATGTAACGGCAAGCACTAGCTTGATATGTATGTC
The DNA here is from genome assembly GCA_014220965.1 of Paragonimus kellicotti. Lineage (NCBI taxonomy): Eukaryota > Metazoa > Platyhelminthes > Trematoda > Plagiorchiida > Troglotrematidae > Paragonimus > Paragonimus kellicotti. The sequence continues at coordinate 18,773 of LOND01029119.1, forward strand.
GGTACTGCTTTTGACTAGTCTATAATTCTGACTGCTTACTCAGTTCACTTAACGAAATACTGTGTGAATAGCTGCGTTCCGTGTCTGACTTTTGTCTCGACGTCACGCTCCTGCTCCATTCATTTGGCCTTCTGAAAACGCCACTACTCTGAGACTATGTTATGCATTTAACTGAGTCAACTGAGTAAACTTTTATCTGATTGCTTCATTATAGTTTCGGCAGACAATTAGCAAAATCATACATATTGTTTATACTTAGGAACGTAACGTGGAGTTAGCCGCCTTGCTGGAAAAACGAGATCGTGCACATGAGCGCACACTTGCCAAACTGGCGTCCGTGCAAGAACAGGCGACAAATGCTATTTCGGCTGCAGCAATCGACCGGTCAAACTTCGAACAGTCCGCCAATCGAGATTTATCCAGGGCTCAAGAGCAGGTAGCATTTTCTGTTTCCAGCGGTTTCGTTGTCGTACGAAGTCTGTGATGTATTTAATTGTTAATGTGCGTTAATAACCTCACTGCTAACAGAAATACCGTATTTCTCTGTGCACTATTAACGTACTGAATGGTGCCTGATTAAAAACCTCATGGGATGATCTTCACAACCGTTTGACACTGTTTGGTGGTTTCGTAATCGCAAATATTGTGTTGGGTCGACTTTCCAAGTAAAGGACTTCAGATCTACACAAGGTTCAGTCGGGATTACGCGCATCATCCTCCCTATGAACAACTTCGGTGATTCTGGCCTTACAGGCACATTGTACTGTGGTAGCTGGATGATCTAACAACACGGTGACGTAACCCGGCAATCCCACATCTTCGAACAGCACTTTCTGCCCTCTCCGATGTATCAGCGGGGCACCGTTGAACAAACATTTGGAAGATACTGCCATTATCGACAGAGTTCGCTTGGATTTAAGAAGCTTGGATCACTAAAGTGCGGTTCTCATGATGCCAGAAACTTTGAGAAATCTGAGAAACATCTCGTAAGTTTGTGGAAAACTTATGGACTTTGGGCGATAAACAATATCAGCAAGGACATAAGTATATCAATGGTTCGCGCCGATGATTGACCGTTTTACAACCTTGAGAGAAAAACAGGCGTTGGCGATTAAAATAAGAAAAAGAAAAGAGGGCTACCTACTAAAAACAACTATTCTCAAACATTCAACCTCAAAGGTGCCTCACACCTTGCAAACAAACAACCGAGCTGTAAGTGAAAGTAAGGCGTCATCAGCAAGACAGCTTCCTTACGGCTTTCACTGCCCCGCATCATTAAGTGCACTCACTTCACAGACAACTCGGCCAACACAGATACAACTTCACTCCACTGAACCTTTCCAGCTGCCATCTCACTTAAAGTCTCCGGTCGCGGACTGCGTTAGTCGGTAAAGCCTCACTCAGGTAGACGAACTCGACATACAGTGGCCAACCTTTTGGTGAACGACTTCATTTCCCTATACCAGGTCATTATATATCCACCTTGCACCTTACGCCAGTCGGCCGCATCGTCAGCAAACAGTGTTCGGTGTGGCAAACAACTAGCGAGCATCCTCAGTACATGGCCTAACCATCTAAGTCTGTGCAAACCTGAAAAATGAACAGAGGAACTCGTTTCGACAATCACTACCAAATACCCGCTTCCTAACCTCTCGTTGCTTACTCGTTGGTGCCACCCGATACGAGCGATCGAACGCAGACATCGGTGATCAAATACCTGAGACCAATTCACCTCTCTTATACTGAGCGACCAAGTTTCACAGCCGTAGGGTAACATCACTCACTGTCGCCATATATACGCGATCCTTAACTCTCAGAAAGGTACTCGTTTGTCGCCAGAGGTGTCCTACATTAGCGCATACTGCCCTAGCCTTAGAGATTCGAGCTCCCACTTCATTCCTTATGGCTCCATCGTTGGTGATACAATTTCCCAATTGCACACAAACCGTTCAGCAACCTCCATAACTTCGTCATCCAACTTTAATTCTACGTAACTAGAACAGTCTTGCAGAAACCCAGTAATTTGAGGCTAGAACACGCATTCTGAAATATATGGTATAGCACGAAATAGCACCTAACATTGTCTGTGCTGCTTGAAAATTGTCAAACAGTATAATTGAGATCAGTCAGTTTCTTACCAGGCAGGAGGTTCACAGCAACCTTTTATGAGTGTGACATGCATAAATCCCTCTATGACAAAGTGAAAAGATGGTGAAAGCGAACAGTCTTGACGTATGCTGTCATTGTTAAAACAGTTAAGCAGTTCAGCGTAAGTCCTAACCTGAACTGATTTATGATAATACGAAGCCTTCAGTTTATCACACACGTAACTCACGTGCCTCATTCGATCTTTTTTGGTATAGCTTTAATCACTGTTTAACGTGTTTTTGGTTTTTACTGCCAAACGCAGACCATCAGTTGTTTCCCCCTCAGCTGCTTGTCTTCTCATTGATTCCGTCTGAAATGTCGGGGAAGTGTAAGCTGGAATACTCTCAGCTCGAATAATCAGCCTCTAAATGTTGTATGAAGAGGGACATTTTTAAAAGTAATGCTCCCGGACTGGCCAAGTTCTTCCGGATGCACTGTTATGATTCCATCTACTCAACGCTCCGTTAAATGCCGGTTAAGATCTTGTGCAGAGATTGCCATGGTTGCAGCTAAATAGTATCAACTGTAAACCAAATCAAAACTGAGGCCTTTTGTTGATTATCCCTTTTGAGACAGATCGGTTGAAAGAGAAAAACCATACTGTCCTAAACAGTTTCCCAAACTTCACGGCCATTTTCCAGTGACTATACTATCTTTAGCGGTTTCGATGACAGTATTGAACCACATAGTTGATGTTACTTTATCGACCGGTAATTGCAATAGATGGATGCACTACATGTACCCGTCATTTCAAAACAAAATAACTCTAATTGACTGATGCGACCCTGTGCTGGAGTTCAGTCGTCCTTGAACGAAAACTACCTTGTTCAGAACGCATTCATATTGATGATATTGTTTCTTTTTCCTCGCACTCGGGTTATGACGTCAAATCAAGTGGGGCAGCGACAGATATGGCGGTACAAAAGTCGACTAATATGAGCGTGGGTAATACTCATCAGAGGTCATTTGAGGCGACCAGTAAAGACGATTAAGTAAACGTACATAAAACTGCGGCTAATCGAGAAAGAGAACCGCTCACTTTTCAATGTCAGATCCGGGCCAGCCAAATGGTGCCAGTTGACCATTTGTTTTGTTCACGGGTGCGCATGCGTGATCTGTGCGAGTGCCGCTCTGAAATTCTGTCCGATTATTATACAGCAGTATACCAGGCGAACGGTGATTAAAATGATGACCAATGACAAGATGAACATGACTCAGCACACCTTGATTGCAGTTTGAAACCATATCTCATATTGTCTACAATCAGTATCAGGATCCGTCATTTGTATCCCACTCAAATAACACGGCTCAGACTGACATTCAGTGCCGCCGACACATTTAGCCTTTGCTTCTGTCTTTCAGCAATGCTGGAATAGATAGTTGGCCGCTTTGTGCACATAACACACCACCACAGGTATATGACCTCCTTGTCTCAGATTCTTTCTAATGGTCTTTGCTGAGTGTTAGCATTGCTTATTTGTTTACGCTAACACTGTAGCGAGAGTGGTAGTGGTGAACGGAGCAGAGCACATTACTTTTGTGTACAGTCATTTCCCAAATGACGAACGAGTGTCTTATTTATTAAATGTTTAGCAAAAAGTTGAGTTGACCGAAATTTTTGACAATTCCTCTGAGATGCTCTCGCCATCCTACAAATTCTAATTTATCTGCATACTCCTGGCTTTTTGATGTAAAATCCTGAGTTGGTGACCAATGGTGCCTTGCACTTTTGAGGTGCAAAACGCACGTAAGATCTATCGGCGTTTACACGGGGGCTATCCAAAACGTACTCCATGTTACTGCATACCTTATCCTCAATTAATGTCGATCACTCGGTTATTTGGAAACAACATACCTCCTACTATGTCAATAGCTGTAGGCTCACGTTCAAGCAGTTACTCTACAACTACATTTCAAAGGGATGGGAAAGCGGAATTCTTGTGGTGGACATTATCATCGACTCCGTTGTGAACCTGCTGTACTTGACTGACTGTAAAGGAACGGGCATATTTATATGTAGCTTGAAGTATTGATATTCCAGTCCATGTTATGACGTACACGTTGTTTGCTATGAATTACCCTTACACATGTAACTGCTTTAACTTTGACTATGCTTCTGAGTCGGATATAAAACGTCACCGAGTGAATGACCTTTTGTTTACAACCGTTTTCAAAATAGTAGTGTGACATCTATCCCTTCATTTACTCTAATTTCCAGATTCGCGTTCATGCCCAAACGATCGGTGTTCTGGTCGCTGAAAAAACAGAAATGCAAACGAAAATCAGTCATTTGGAACGCATGATGGGTGAACGTTCTCAGGTTCGTGCGGTTCACGCTGTTTCAGTTGAAAACTACTTTAGCTAAGAATGTTCGCTAATCGCGCTTGCTGGACTTCCGTTTTAAGTTATATTTCTTCTGCTGTATAGGAAATCGAGGATGCCAACGAGGGGCTTCGAGATGCCAAGCAACATGCCTTGCAGCTCGATCGTACGGTCGTTCAACTTAAATCTGAGTTGGAAAGAATGCTGAACAAAAACTCTGAACTCGTTTCCCAGGTGAGCCCATTTATAAACGTTAGTTTTGATTTCCTCTCCCTGTTTAAAACAGTTCTAAATAACACTACACTGTTTCCTTTTCGATGTTCGTTGCAATGACCTCGTTATAACGCACTGATTGTCATTTGGCCATTCGTGTCTAGATTCAGGCAGTCTGTTGGCTTCCAGCCCACTGATGATTAAGTATGGGGGCATGACAAAAACCCCTTTGGTTGGGAACTTGTAAGGTTAACTTACCTGACCAAAATTGCGGCCGTGGGTTCGTTCTCCGTTCTTGTCTATGGTTGGTCAGTCCAACGGTATCCGGTTCGCGGCGCAGTAACCCTGACGTCGACTGCATGTCATACTGATGCTCCCAGCTACGCCTACATGTTTTTCATGGTTTATTGTTGCTACTTTGTCCATTTTTCGTTCATATATATCACGCACGTTTGGTCGCAGCCTTCACATTTAGGTTGACTTTTCAACCAGTCCTTTTCCAAATAAGTAATAGGTTTCAGTTCTTGTCCACATTCTCACGACGCAGCCATGTTGACAAATGAGCCGGTGAATTTACCTTAGGCACGATCGAATTGTCACACATAAACGCTTATCAATATTCACTTGTGATTAATACTAAGGTTGCCGATCGGCTTAAGCGGGCACCCAGTGGTTAACCTGATAACTCTGATCGATTATTTGATGATCAGGACTTCTCGGACAAATGAGGATAACAACATTCATTAAATTTGTTAGACAGTTCACTAGTTGATTACCATCCTGCTTATTCCTTGACGGTCACAGAGGCGTCTTATCGGTCGTTTACGCAGTTCGTTTAATTTTGTTGGATGCGAACGTCGAAATCTGGTGCATTTTTCGCATTTGTAATTTTTTTGGCTAATTTCTGTCTGATGTTCCGGTTTTGTATATCTTTCACCTTTTTGACGGTTTTGGTTCACCAATAACGTCATGATACGATAAAATAATTCCAAGCACCTGTTTCAAATGATTTGCCAGTCATCAACATTTGCACTCAGTCCATCGTCCATGCCTGTGAACTTTTTGTCCGGTTCAACATCTACGATGTTTGTCATGGATATTGCTAAGTGTTAGTTATGATAGTTCACATTCCTCATACAATCTTCACAATGACTTTTCCCACATACAGATTGAACGTCTGAAATCGGAGATCAGACGGGAAAAATCTTGCCGGGAAAATTTGGATGCAGAGTTACAGGAAACTTACTCACGGTTGAATACTCGAGGACAAGAGGTAACACAATTGGAATTGAACTTGAGTGAAGTTAGGCGACAATTAGATCTGTCTCAAGTGAGTATGCATTCTGTTTTGTTTTGCTCACTCTGACGACTGATTCCTTGGTGATACATCTAAACTAGCGCTCACCAACGATGTTGTGAGAGCCGGTATTTCACTTAAGCTCTTTGGCTTCCGCTGCTAAGTATCCAGGCACACAACCGTTTAGTCCTCTCCCAGCACTCACTAGACTGTGTGATACAAGGCTGTCTGGTCTCTAACTTCGCATTCAACCATGTCGTTGAGGTTGTCCTAAAGAGCTCTGTCCACCTGTTAACAGAGAAATGCCAACGCACCTCGTTGGTCGGGTTTCAAATCTGGATGGAACTTGACAGTCATCATTGGGGGCATTCATGTGACAGTCGAGAGACAAGGGATGCGGCGTCTCAGTACGTCTTGTCCATCTGCACAATTGTGGGCTTTGTTCCGATCCTGCCGTTCTGGTATTGTCCGAGTTCAAGCATGGTTACCTGTGTAGCATTGAACTGCGTTGTAGGCCCATCTACTTAGCGGCAAATTTAGCTGGGATTACTTTTAGAACGAATTGCTTTCAGCCTCTGTTTCCTTGGAGCTCACTATGTGGCGTCAGTCGGAAACGAACATTTGTCACAGTTTACGTATGGTGCAATTATTTTTCTTCCAATGTTATTATCCAAACCCTTCAACGTCTCGTTTTTAAATTTGGATCGGGTATCGTTGTTAGAATTTGTAGACTTTGGGGGCATCACATTTGAACGTTCCGGTTGATTTGCCTTGAAATTCAGTCTCGAAATTTGCCGTCGTTACCTTCTCTGCACCCTTGCTCTAATCGGTTTTTCTCCCTAGGTTTACGCTAGCCAATTGGGATTGGGCGATGCTGTGGCAGGTTCCAACGGTGTGGACGATGTGTGCACTGGGAACGAACGATATTCGCGCGAGGCTTGGCTAACAGAACGAAACAGCTTGACTAACCGCATACAGGAGTTGGAGGTCACAGCTTTGCAGGCGAGCAAAGAACGCGGCCGTTTAGAATCTCAGTACAAAGCCTTTGTGGCACAAGTGGGTTTTGCAACATTTACACTTGTAGCCGACATTTTGCTTACAGTCACGTCCCCTATCGCGTACATTCCTAACCGTGTACATTCTGGTTGAACGCATTCCAGTATAGCAGTGTGTTATAAGCAATATTTCGTTTGACG
>LOND01029119.1:26048-43563 GCA_014220965.1 Paragonimus kellicotti
GTTTGACGCTTTTTGGTTGTTGAAGTATCATTTCAGTGTTTAACCTAACTCAGTACCACTTGGTGTGGGAATCGCACTGAGTTCCAGAGCAGAGCAATGTTTGCTCAAATGAATTCCAGTGAATATTCGCTTGTATGCTGTCAGGCTCAATACATCGATCAAGGTTTGTCAACGCTAACCAGAAAAGCGCTGTGTATTCATTACATTGGCGTACGCTCCAACGGACAGCCGACCGGATGCTAACAAAGGTGCGTTCTGCGACGCCCTCGTAGACCTTCTGAGACCGACTTAACACTCAGATATCATCATACCAGTGAGGGTGATCTTATCGGCAATAAAGAAAGTAGGAAGTGGAAATGCCCCAGTCTTGAAGTAACACTTTGCACTTTGAAGGTGCGAAGCGCATTCCATACAAACCAGCCCGGTCACTCACCTTGTTCAGCATGGTCTGCATGTCTTCGGCAGAGGGGCTAAGTAAGACAATGTCGTCCGCGTACTCCATGTCGGTCAACCTAACGCCAAGAAGAAGCCCAACATCACGACCACTGGATTCCTCAAGCGCACCTTCCGGAATGTCGTCCACGACAAAATTGAACAAGAAGGAGGAAATCGGACACCCTTGACGAACACCACTAGAAGTGATGAACGCCCGAGACAGCTGTCCATAAACCCTCACCCTGCTTGCAGAGTGAGCATACAGTGATCTCAACAGATTCACGTATTTCCCTGGTACTCCCTTGCGAAGAAGACCACGACCGTCGGCTGCCTATAAGAGTGCCGATGTTCCAAGATCCGTCGCAAGGTAAAAATGTGGTCAACGCACCCTCGACCGGATCGGAATCCTGCCTGTTCTTCACGTATCTGACTTTCTCTGGGTTTAGTGAGCCGACGTAAAATGAGGCCAGTGAGTAACTTGGAAGCAACAGATACCAAACTGATGCCTCTGTGGTTGTCACATAGACTTCGGGCCCCCTTTTTGAAAACGGGAATTACTGTTGATAAGCACCAATCGCGAGGTACCTCTTCAGTCTCCCAAATCGTCTGGAGGAGTTTTGTCAGTTCTGATATCAACCTCTCTCCGCCATCCTTGAAAGAAAAGGAGAGGAGGTCTGGTCCAGGAGCCTTATTACGCTTCAATAACCTGAGCTCTAGGACCACTTCTGCTTCCGACGGAGGGCCGTCTGGAACGCAATAACTGACCATTCGGGTCCCGTCGTCCACATGGTCTGGTTGAGGCCAACTGAACTGATCTTCGAAATGTTCAGCCCACCTGTCAAGGCTCTTTCCATCTCTTTTGACTGTTCTACCAAGTAGTGCTCACAGTCTTTGCGTAGGCTTTTGGTCAGCTTGCGTTGAAGTTCTCGACCACAACAAGCACCGGAACACACACCCCAAACAAACAACAACAAACCACCACCACCCCACGACCAAACACAACACACAACAACAACAACAAACACCCCCACAACCCCCCCACAACCAACAACAAACACCACAAGAAACAACAATCACAGCAAACAACACCCAAACCAGCCCACCACATCACAAAAAACCCACACAACACACCCCAACACCCAGCCCCCCCCGCGACGCATTAGTCAATCATATCAAGACCGGTGACTATCGAGCTAAATAGCGTTCGCCCAAATTTACAAATGAATGATAGTAACACTATAAATCGACCCACGTGCATTGGCAAATCAGTATCGTATCGCAACAGAAACCAAACAAAGAACAGACACACAGAACTAAACCAACGCTTCGAGACATACATACTCTCACAACGAAATAGATTTATTTCATAGACCTCAGCAACACAACTCCCACCACCTCCTCCATCGTCTAAACACCCCAGCTCGATCTACTGTTAAAACGCCTATTCAACATACAACTCATCGATAAACTGAGCAACTTCGCACTTACACCCCAACCCACCCACAAAGCTACTTATATCATGTAGCCGTAAAACGACGTGTTCATATACCAACTCTCTCCATAAACAGACACATACCGAATCCGTCCAGCTCTGCAACACTATCTGCACTTAATAACGGAAGCAGTGCCATCGTATCTGCAACACATTAAAATGGCCCACGACAGAAGAAAACAAACAACGGAGACACCGCAACCAACACACAGCAATCATGACAGAATACCGAGATCCCAAGAGTCGGGACATACTCCGCTTTCCACCACACAACGCACCAGATCAGTCCACATCTCTACAGGTGCGAGACATCATTGATACACCCCCCTGAACAACTCGTCTATATATGACTCAACTAACAACCTGCATAAGCAACACCAGGGCCACACCACTGAGAACACCAACCGGCCCGAACTCTCAATGACACTAACAGTGAGTCACTCCACTGTTGTTATTGGAATAGACAGTAGTATCGACAGACCCGAACTAAACATCGCGACATGGAGGAACTTGCACAGACCAAACACAATCGACACAGTCTCTTACAGCCCCAATCTATCGACTCAACGATAGTTTGGTGCCAGCCGCACACCCCCAACCCCCAACATGCAACACCCAAAACAAACACCACACACCAAAAAACCTAACAGGCCGCTTCTCGCAATCCGGGTTAACGCCGACAGCTGGGCATTCAAATCGCCCGCTAGTATGATGTCTGAGTGTTTAGTTTGCTTCAGAAGGTCAACGAGGGCGTCATAGAACGCATCCTTGGTATCATCCGAACAGCTGTCTGTTGGAGCGTACGCCGATATAATGAATACACAACGTCTTTCTGATTTGCGTCGACAGACTTTTACCGATGTATTGAGTCTGACAGCGCACAAGCGACTGTTCACTGGGATCCAATCGAGCAAACATTGCTCTGCTCTGGAACTCAGTGCGATTCCCACTCCAGCTTGACCGCGAGATTCAGCTTCGGCGTCACCAGAAACCCTGAGAGAGAAGCGCTTGAATCGACAGTTATCTAGAGGTGAGCTCAAATGGATAACGGTGCTAGAATCGTAGACTCGCGTCTCCGACACGCAGCACACATCAAGCTCCAGACTTGAGAGAGTACTAGCCAGAGCAGCTTGCTGACCGACTTGTCGGAGAGTGCGGACATTGAAGGCGCCCAATGTTTACCAGTTGTCTTGGCCTCAGAAAACAACTATCCCTGGAAGGCAGAATAAATGAGGGGTAAAACAGTAGGAGAAAGTCGTATTGGGTTAGTAATGTCACTGTCGGGAGAGCGATAACTTCTGATACTTCCCGGTCGTTTATGCCGCGGAAGGGGGTTGACTTGAGGGATCCCACTCGTTCTACGACGCTGCAGAACGGATTACAAAGTTTGACTCGACACTTGCGAGGGACCAAAGGTACCAGTTTGGAGCGGGACCATCCCGGAGCTGATCAAGCTTTTTTTGACTCAACAAGTACCGACTTCACTTGGCAGGTACATGCGAGTGAAACCACGTGGTGGTCAAGCAACAACGTGGTCACGAAATATGAAGACCCTGACTGTTCCATTGAGCAAAGTGGGTAGGTGTCGCCTGCCTGGCTGGGGTCCTCGTGATCACCCAAATCGTTAGTTGAAAACGACATTTGAGTCAGTAGCAGTCAATAGCTTGTCTTTCTCCATACCATTTCTAGTTCTTCCGCTTAGCCGTCTTTGATTAGTAGTATTATCATTACTCTGTCACTTGTTCAGGAACTTTTCTCTTTCTAATTCATTCCATGTCACTGTTGAGGTGAGTGGCGGACTGAAACACAGTACATTCACGGTTGTCTCATGGATTTTATGATGTTGATAATGATGTGTCCCACATGCCTGGTCCAATTACATTTCATATCAGCATCTGACAAGATCGCAGCAGTTTTTGGCGGAAACTCGGGTATCGCTAAGGTCATGCTACGTAATAGCCGTCCCTAGTGTTTTCTAACGTTTGTTAACGTTATGAAATCAGTCTTGTTCTTTTGAGGCCAGATGAATTTATCGACTGTTACTGTTTTCTTCCAGTTGGTTGGGACAGTGGATTATATTTCAGCTGACGTTCGTAATCGGAATGCTACGTGTTTTGTGCTTTTCTTGTTTGTGGTCAATTTTCCTCCAGGTAGAACAGCAAGCTGGTGATCTGCGCTCACAGCTTTCAGATGTCAACAAATCGAATCAGGAGCTTCAGTTTTCAATAGAAAATTTACGTCGCGCCTTACGGGAAAAGGAGGACGAGTTACTTAAATGCAGTGAGTGTTGTTTGGCAGACTTTTTCACACCTCACTAATCGGTCCCCGATGTGCATTGTTTTGGGATGTATGTCGATATCGTGACATGTCAAGTAAAACATCATGATTGTCTGTTGACGGATTCGGTCGTTGCTTTCAGTTTCCCTTTTTAAAAATGCTTATTTGCAATGTTACTTTTTGTCCTTTACATGGTGCGCGGCTTCCTAATTCGCATGCTTGAGACGGCGTATCCTTCACGAATTCGTTTTCCGAACGAGCAATGTTTGGAAGCCGTTTGTAAACCTTATCATTACTTTAATGAAATCGTCATGTTTCGAAAGCTTGCAATTGTCGTCACTGCCAAATTATCTCCCGCATTGGTTCAGACACATTATTTTCGGACCTTGCTGTCACTTTCTTTCTTCCCTTTGGTTAGAGATTAGTTTGAGTAAGACCGAAATTATATACTCGAGCAACATTTCGTTCGTTCTCACCAGTTGCATACACAAAATGATAACCAGATGGTTGAAGGAATGGGTGCGTACGGGCAAAATAGTAGGGGTTGTGTGCCTTCTGTTGAGAAGAGAGCTCAAAATGCTATAAGCTTAACACACCTGTGCAAAAGATCCATGGGCGACATATTTGTAGTTTGCGAAACAGGCAGCCATTTGGAATCCACCTGCGCGCATCTCAACAGCTTACACCCCAATATTAAGTTTACTGTGGAAATTGAGGAGGAGAACCAGTTGCCATTTTCGGACATTTGGTCTACCAGGCCTAACGATGTCTGTCTTCATAGAGGAATCTATCGAAAAAAGATGTGGACAAATCAACTATTGCACTGGAGAAGTTCTGCATCAATTGCGTACAAGTGTGGGCCCGTGTGAACAGTATGCCACAGAGTACGCAAGATCCGTTCGGTTAAAAGTATACTGGATAAACTCAATTTCATCATGCAGATTCTCGTTCAGAATGGCTTTCCTATAAGTTTCGTAGACAAACATTCAGAAGCAATCGACGTCCGACCAGTCATCTCAACAGTGTCTTATGAGCCGATATACCTGTCGTTACCCTTCAAAGGTGATGACGTGATACTCCTGATAGGACTGAAGCACACAGTGAGCCGCACATATACGTCAACTGAGCTCATTGTACTGCACTCAACAACTTGCGTGCCTACAATCCTGAGAAAAGATCCAGCGCCAACACTCCCAATGAAATCTTGTTTACGAATTTAACTGTATATGCGAATGGCAGTATGTTGGGCACACACTAGGACACTGCACACTTGAATTTTGGAGTACATTCCGAAAGGACTTCTGAATAACAGAACTGAGACAGTTAAGAGTGCTGTAACTAAACACCTGTTCGAATCCGGTCACACAGTAGATCCCTACCATGCTTTTCGTGTTCTTTGTCAGCTTATGAACAAAACGCGCCTGGGCATTATTTGGGGTGCTAACCATACACTTTAAAAAACCATCCTTGTGTATCCAGAAGCAGATAAACTTTGCAATACCTTGGCAATCTATTGTGCATAGGTCAATCATTGTATATTTCATTTCGGTGCCTCATCTCTTCATTGCTCAATTTTTGTTTTCCACACTTTCGTACTACGTTCATATAGCCTTATTTTACACCCTGTATCGATTCTTCGTACATAGTTTGAAAAATCCGATATTTACACATGTCACACACTGAGCTGTGATTTCTAACAAGACAAGCTTTATTATTTCATCTGTACACATCCAGTCCTTTACCCATCCGGTTATCAGTTCGTGCCTGTAACTGACGAGAATGAACGAAATGTCGCTTGAGCATACTTCTTTTTCAAACTAATAGGGGGACGAGACTTCGTCTGATAACACTGCATTTCATGTTTTTTCGACCCTTACTTTTATTAACTGACATCTGAGTTATTGATTTTAAACATGTTAATGTTGGATACCGTTTAACACAACGAGCACATGTGAACTAATTGTTGTCATTTCGTGTTATTCCATTGACCTGGACGACAGGGTGTTATTGGTGAGAATAAGTATTGCTGAAACGACGTACCGACAGAGTGGTTCTCTCACTGGTGTTTTGACGGTTATGCCACGTAACTCAAGACTAATTTTCTGGTAAACCTAGATTGGAAAGACATGAAGAATCTTTTGCACAACTTATCTTTCAGTTGCGTTTTGCGATTTCTCGTTAGGTGCGTAGTACAGTTTGTGGATTCATGTATAACACCGGAAAGTAGAGTGACGACATCAACGTTTTGGATCTATCAGATTAATCAGGTACGTATGAATAAGCTTTTCTGTCCTCGAAAAACAGTTTTCCGCTTGTCAGTTGCTACTGCCTGTAAACTGAGAATTTCATATTGTAGCGAGAAGGCGTCCAATAAAGCACAATCTTTATTGTCCAACACGATAGTTACCACGCTACGCATGCGCTCGCGTTTATGAGTCATCATTCCAGTCCACAACACGCCCCGGTTTCCGCTCACACGTCGTGTGCACTTCTGCCCGGTTTACTTGTGTGATCGGCCCCTTCTTTAACGCGCCGGGGGAGGGGGGGGGTTTCCGCCTGCCACTCCTCGCCCGTTAGTCCGATCTTGTTGAGCGATAGCTCGTCCGGTCGCTCGTGTTGTCCGCAATCTATCCACTGTGGGCTTTGACCGTATTCCGCGACCGTGTCGAGATATTCCTTTGAGTGTTGGAATAACGGCGCCCCGATCAGGTCATCCATCTTATTTTGCCTGCCGTGCCTCGCCCGTTGGTCCGATCCAGTCGAGCGATGACTCATCCGGTCGCCCACGTTGTCCCTGATCTGCTCGCTATGGACTTCCATTCCGCGTTAAGTTATTCCGCCAAGTGTTGGAATACTTTCACCTCCGGCTTGATAATCCACCGCAATATGATAAAAAAAGCATCTATACTGTTGACTAGATAGTTCTGCGCAAACATGAATCCTGACAACAAAACCAGATCACACAGACGTTAAGCAACCTTTTGTGGCTTATAGTCAGTGTAACCCACTAGTTAGCAGTAACTCATATTGTTCTAATTAATCTCATGATCTGAAATAGACATGCTTCGTGTGCTATTTGGGACTTGCGATTTCCAAATGGATTCCATCACCTCGAATCCGATGAGATAAGACCTGTTCAAAATGATTTGTCGACACCACCTCCCTCGATCATCGTCATCATCATAACAGCCATGAGCTTGGCTGTGGCTCGGGCTGCCGCTCACCTCAACAGTGACGTGGAATATCCTAGAAGAAAACGTTACTAAGAAGGTTGAAAATTAATAAGTCTAAGCGAAAGAACTAGAAATGGTATGGATGCAGGTACGCCATTGACTGCGACACGCCGCCATCTCGGATAGCGTCTCTAACCAGCGGTTTGAGTGATCACGAGGACCCCATCCAGGCAGGCGACACCTACCCACTTTACTCAGTGGAGCAGTCAGGGTTCTCATATTTCGTGACCACGTTGTTGCTTGACCACCATGTGGTTTCACCCAACTGTTGGTGGCCTCAGTATATAATGCCCGGTACGGTAAACGATCAGCTGGCATACGGAGTACGTGACCTAACCATCGCAGGCTGTGCAACGTGAGTAGTTGACCAATTGATCGCGCATCCCGAGCGTTCCGGAATACGCGCCGGCGAACTGCCGCATTGCTCACGCGATCAGTCCACTTAATGTGGGCTATTGGCGGAGACAACGATGGTCAAATACAGCAAGCTTGTTGATATCTTCCTTGCGAACAGGCCACGTTTCCGAACCATAGAGCAAAACAGAACGTACACAAGCATTATATACTCTTCCTTTCAGCGACAATCGAACGTCTTTTCGACGCCACAGATGACGCAGGTTGGCAAAGGCAACTCGTGCCTTTGCTATCCTCGTTGATATCTCATCAGCAATATTACAAGCTGACGAGGTAGTGCTACTCAAGTAGGTGAAGCTGTCCTCAGTCTGAAGCGGATTATCTGCAATAAAGAAAGTAGGAAGTGGAAATGCCCCAGTCTTGAAGTAACACTTTGCACTTTGAAGGTGCGAAGCGCATTCCATACAAACCAGCCCGGTCACTCACCTTGTTCAGCATGGTCTGCATGTCTTCGGCAGAGGGACTAAGTAAGACAATGTCATCCGCTTATTCCATGTTCGTCAACCTAACGCCAAGAAGAAGCCCAACATCACGACCACTGGATTCCTCAAGCGCACCTTCCGGAATGTCGTCCATGACAAAATTGAACAAAGGGGAAATCGGACACCCTTGACGAACACCACTAGAAGTGATGAACGCCCGAGACAGCTGTCCATAAACCCTCACCCTGCTTGCAGAGTGAGCATACAGTGATCTCAACAGATTCACGTATTTCCCTGGTACTCCCTTGCGAAGAAGACCACGACCATCGGCTGCCTATAAGAGTGCCGATGTTCCAAGATCCGTCGCAAGGTAAAAATGTGGTCAACGCACCCTCGACCGGATCGGAATCCTGCCTGTTCTTCACGTATCTGACTTTCTCTGGGTTTAGTGAGCCGACGTAAAATGAGGCCAGTGAGTAACTTGGAAGCAACAGATACCAAACTGATGCCTCTGTGGTTGTCACATAGACTTCGGGCCCCCTTTTTGAAAACGGGAATTACTGTTGACAAGCACCAATCGCGAGGTACCTCTTCAGTCTCCCAAATCGTCTGGAGGAGTTTTGTCAGTTCTGATATCAACCTCCCTCCGCCATCCTTGAAAGAGAAGGAGAGAGGAGGTCTGGTCCAGGAGCCTTATTACGCTTCAATAACCTGAGCTCTAGGACCACTTCTGCTTCCGACGGAGGGCCGTCTGGAACGCAATAACTGACCATTCGGGTCCCGTCGTCTACATGGTCTGGTTGAGGCCAACTGAACTCATCTTCGAAATGTTCAGCCCACCTGTCAAGGCTCTTTCCATCTCTTTTGACTGTTCTACCAAGTAGTGCTCACAGTCTTTGCGCAAGCTTTTAGTCAGCTTGCGTTTAAGTTCTCGACGGTCGTCATCATATTCAGAACCAGGTGGGATCGAGCGACGCTTGTTCATGAGGTTTATCGACGTGATGGAAATCCAGTTCTGTCGCAACTGAACAGCTCCTTCGGAACATACCTCTTCACAGCATGTTTTCATAGCTGCGGTGATTTGTTCCCAGTGTTCGTTAGGATCTTTCACCTGACTCGAACTGGGCAACTTGTTCACCAACGCCTTCTGGTAAGCGTTCTTTACACCCTCATCGCTCGAATGCCAGTTAATTACTTGCATTTACGAGCGTGTGTCCTCTGGGTAAATGACAAAACAAAACGGGCACGCACAACAGCATGGTCCGAGTCCAGGTGGTTGCTCCAAAAGGCACGACAGTCCTTAACAGAGTGGCGCCACCTGTAACTGACTGCTATATGATCCAACTGTGTCCACGGCTGAGAAGCACACGGAGGTCTCCATGTAACACAGTGCTTCTTCCTGTGTTGGAATGCCGTGCTCCGTCGATTGATCCCAAACGGTCCGCTGAACTAGAATCTACCGTATTATTTACACATTTCGTATTCGAATGGTTTAACAGCCTAAAGGGGTTACAGGCACTTATGAATTGTGCCCCACCTGTAACAGTGAACATCTTGCATTGCTTATTAGTTGTTTGTTGGTTTTGGCCACATTACCGACCGCATTTAAACAGCTAATTCAGTCCCACTGTAGCTGACGTTGCTACGAACGTTTGAAGGACAAATTCCTTATTCGATTATTTGCAGCACTCTATAAACGGTATGTGGATGATTTATTAGTTATTACGAGTGCGATTAGTTTCAACCGGTTAGGGAAAGTCTACTGTTTTCGAACATTTTAATCAGTCAGTGGTACAGTACAACAGTACCTTCGATTCTCCTCATTTGCTCCGATGGTGCATAAGCGCAATGTTGACCGAACTGTTTCATAAGACCAGAGAAATGTGTACCAACGACGGCGTCAGTAAGGTGGATTAATTCCCGAAGAACTTTCGCTGGTCAGTGGTTGTATGTGGATACGTTTGCAGAAATTTACCATCAAAATTTCGACCGAGACTGCTTCCCAGAAGCAAATTTGGTTATTATTCCAGCTGCAGAGATGATCACATGACAGTCAGTGTAGACAGAAAGTTACGATTGCCCTGAATATATACAAATCCAGCTGTTGTTCTTCATTCTCATTGCCATCTTCCATGTTTCCAGTCGTGATTCAATGGAGCATTCTACCTCTCAGTTAATTTATCAGTTCGCCTGAAATTGCTTTGACAAGTGTTCTGATAGGACAAACTGGAGTTTACGACAATGAATAACGGAATAAAGCTCTAAGTAATTGTTGAACGCGATGGCACAACAAATACCAGAAACTCAGTCGCCAAGCTGGAACCCGGCGTCTTTGATTGCCGAACAAGTTTTGGATGCAGGTCAGTCAGTTGACTCATTAGCATTGCCCACTGTATGGTTTAGTAGTGGAAACCCGAAGCTGTTGGTATCCAGGGAAGTCATGCTGATCAAGCAGTACCGACCACGTTTCTGTACACAAAAGTTGCGGATGAAGTTAGTATCATTGCAGTGGAATTGACCCTGATTTTGTTGCCATCTTCCTTTATGTATATGCAATGGTCTTGTATATGTGGCGGACAAGACTAAACGAAATATTAACATCCCGCAACATATCTTTTTGCTGTTTTGATGGTTGAACCAGTGGACCTCAGTTTCATAATTCATGCTACACAGTGCCTTCATTTATCGGTTACAGAGCACGAACTGGAACTCACACACGTGCAGCAACCTTTGCCGGTCGTGAGCACTTCCGCTTCTGTCCAGGACGAGCGGTTGCAATCTTGCGTTGATGACGAGGACCAGAGGAGACAAATCCGTGAACTTGAACGCTTGACTGCTCAGCAACAATGTGACTTAGAACACCAGATTCAAGAGGTACCTCAGGACTTATGTTTACATGCGATGATTTTGATTATCCTCTGTGTGTTCTTGTTAATAAGTTACAAGAACTTATTCTAATCAATTGATTATTATACTATACCTCGTTTGCATTTTCAAATGCTGACCAACTGAACTGTCGTCTGTTTTCCTATACCTATGATTGGTTATTCTCTGTGTATGCTATTTCTAAAATAAGTTTCGTTTTCATACCATGATCTAAATGTAAGGACAATGACCGCCGTGAAACAACTAACAACTCTCTTCTATCTGCTGAACGTATGCAACAGCCGTTTCACTCCCAATACTCAAATAGTAGTTCCTAATGTTTTGCCCAATATCAGGCCACCCTCGATTTAGCGGTTAAAAGCAACTCCGCTGTTCTAATGATTTTCGTGGGACCTTCAAGTACGGTACATAATAGCTGTCACTTTGACTTTGAGATGTGTTCAATGGGAGGTATGTGCCATCTGTTTATAGTCGGATGCTCCTTTTATCCAAAATAAGTGTTGTTCCATTTTATGTAAAAAGTTCTTTACTACCTACAGTGTCGGCTCAAAGAAATTTCTGCAAACTTAATATCACACGTATTTGACCGGTTTCACAAGTGAGATAGACGACTCGAACAAGTAATCACTTCGAAATGTATCACCAAACACGAGTTTCGCTCTTGTTGGAGCTCATCACTGTTGAATATCTCCATCCAGATTTGGAGTTAAACACCGGTCAATTGAAAAGCTTGTTTGAATTTGTCTACGCTTTGACAGTTCTAGTGTCGCGTTGTTTTGTTGCAAGTCGCCAACCGCAAGCAGTGGATGTCTTTTTTTAAAAAAAAATTTTTCAATATCTTTCCAGTTATCGTGTCTTAAATATCGATTAACTCAAATGACGCTGAGTGCATACATGGGACCGACGTCAATCCGAACGACAAATAGAATCTGGATTGCTCAAAATCGGTCGCATTTTATTCGTCACATTCAAACACAATGCTGTTGTCTGGAGTTCCGTTTTTGACCAGTTAATTTGACAGTGTCACACAGGTCACGATAATTTTCTTCTTCTAATAACCACTCAATATGGAGCCTGGAAAGGTTGATCTAACGTACAATCCGACTTGGCAAATTTCCTTTATTGTTGTTTGAACCGACTGCAGAAAAGTACTGAGTCTACACAAGGTAGGGGCTGCTGTAGATATCTTTTTCTAACTAACCGCCGTAAAAGTCAGCAGGATCTGTTTCTGATCCAGTGCTCGGAACCGAACATTCGCTCGATGTTTCAGCTGTCCACTTCATTTGTGTGAGGCTGTCGTCAACCACGGAAAAACTGACTCAACCGTGTTTACAGTTAACAATGGGGACAGTGGATGCACCTCATTTGTTGCATTGTCGGCCAGTTTTAAGTCGAACTGTTTTACCAAGGCACAATAATAGACATTGATTGTTGAAATGTGCGTACATTTGAGACAAAACACTGTGCAAGCATGGGCGTCATCCATACCACTACCGGCTGTCTGTTGTGTAATGTTGATGACTCCTTTTTGGCGAACAAATGTTTCCCTCGGCACCCCATGCAAAACTGTTGTGTAGCACTGTGCTTCATGTTAGCGTGGATAACAGCAATGAACGGAGTGGATTGGTAATTTCACTGTTTATGACCATCGTTTCTCCTGTATAAATGATTCTGGCTTCGACGATCAGGTGTTTCTTGGCTCAAATTTGCATATTATACTGGTGCTTTGGTAACTCTGGGTAGGCCTGTCGGTGACACTTCACGCAGCATTTGCCAGTCTCTCCGTAACGGCGAAGAAGTCGCCTAGGCATATCAAAGTTGCGCTGTTGACCTGCCGAATAACGGGATTTGTACGGCAGTTTTTTTTCGCCAAAAAACCCAACTTTCACAAAAACACGCGGGCATCGGCAGTCTTTAGACACACTCTGACCCACTTCTTTCATTCGGACAGTTTGCCGAAGCGGTCGCAATCAGTAGACTCAACTCGACTGTTTGGCAACAGTTGTTCGTGAACCTACTCCTCTCCTGGACTTAGTGTTCTTCCTTAACCCACTGACTGATTACATACTCCCTTTAGTTGTCTGACCCATAAAATGACTAACTGCTGCAAATGTGGTAGTGATGAGTCAGTACCAACGTTCGCATCTACCGCGTCACTCATTTTTAAAATCTGTAGTGCGACCGATGTGCAGCAAACACCCTTCTTCATGTGCACAAACGGAACGGCTTACTCTTCCATTTACCACAAACTGATTTTTCACGCAATTGATGTGACCAGGTTTCGAAAAAATGAGCTTACTTAGCAATATTCTGAATTGTGCGGCCTCAGACTTGTCTCATGCATGTTGGTTTTCGTTCACTGACTCCGGCTTTGTTTCATCAGCTCGTGTCGTTGAAAGAGAAGCTGGCCGCGGCCGAAGGAATTATTCACGAAAAGGATCTGCTTCTGGCAGACCGTGACACAGTTCTTGCCACGGCTACTTCAGAGCGGGTGGCGTTGAGTCGTGCGATGGAACAAAATCAGACGCTAAAACAACGGTTGTTGGAATTACAGGAAGCTTCTGTTCGCACGGTGAGTCACGTGGTGTCCCTATATCTGGCTCTAACATCCGGTCTTGTGTCCGCATTAGCTATCCAGCCATCGTTAGAAAAGTAGCAGTTATTGTTCCTTGCATCTAAGGATTTTGGGCATCCGTCACTATCATGATCAAGAGTACGTCGATGGCTGACATTAGTGTTTAGTTTTCATACAACCGTGAGAAAAGAAGCAGAAATAGACTTTACTTATTGAAACTGAAGAAAAGGAACATACGCAGCGAGTTGTACGCAACATGATCTCATGTTTTTCTAAGGAGGTACAGTTTATTCTTTTTTACTTGTGTTAAGTGCACGAATCATTGTCAATAGATTTTAATACCATCAATTTGCTAATTGTTCTTTTTTGACAGAGTAATCAGAACATGGAGCTGACTACAAACCTGCGAAAGGGGCAATACGCCCTAAAAGAGGACAGTACGGTACAACATGACTATCGAGGACAACTGATACAACTGCAGAAACATGTGAGTTGTTTGCATTTGTATCGCTTCTCTAAGATTTACCTGGCGATGTTCTTTATTTGAAGACATGAAATGGTTAATCGAAGCTGGAACTGTACGTAGACGGTGACCAACTTGGCACGTAACCCACCAGAATAGTTCGGCCGTGTACGATCAACAGTTTAACGACTATCCGGATCCTGCTGTCCATTTCTCAGCAGCTTGAAGTGTTGCGTGTATGTCGAACTTTTGTTTGAACTATGTACATATCTGAGCAGCCCATTAGAATGCGCTTTTGCATAGCACATTTAAATCTCATTTGGGACGTAAGTCAGAAGGTGGGCATACCAGCAGTGTAGTTTTTCTCTCAAACATTATCTTGTTATTCGAGACTGAGTGTACTCTATATCATGGTTCGCTCTCACACAGTCACAAGATTTCTGAGCCAAGATCGAGAAATAAACCGACAGTGTGAGTACGAATTTAGAAAACAGAAGTCAGTAGCAACTCGTACATTCCATAACTTATCGTCTCGAAATGCAACAGTATTCTCGAGATAATTGTGTCGCCGTCATCGCGTAAAATGTCGAAAAAACCGGTAGTGATCTACTCATCTAGGATTCACTCTAGTCTGTGCTTATTAGACCCCGAAAGACATCTCCATCTTATTGAAACTGAGATCCCATTGAGCCGTATTTAAAGTTTTACCAATGAAGTTTGAAAGTGTGTAACTCAGATGAACATCAACATATTTCTTCGAAACCAACACCGTTATGTTCAGTGTACTTTTACCAACGAATTACGAATGCATTTGTACCATTTATATAGAAATGGGGATCTCTGGAAGCGATAAAATTTTCACGGCCATTGTGTTCTGAAAAGCGTTTCTATTTGAGGAAGTACTTAAGGGACCGGAAAATGGACAAGCTGCTGGCCAGAGGTCCGCGAGTATGGTAGAGGATTCCAACTTTTGCTACCCACAGTTTGCCACACAGTTTGGCTGTCCTGCAGAGGTGTGAGACCTCATCCATAGTCAGTTGCATTGCCGGTTTCTGATGCATAAAATCCTTGTGTAGCATGCAACCAGAAGCGCAGACATATTGTATTCAAAGATGTATTATGCAACGGTACTAGGGTAACCAAAAAGGATAAGGTACAAAGGTATGACAGAGTTACATTTAGGTGCAATTGTCCTCCTTGCTTGTCTGACTGTCCGTTGATTCGGGGTCTTCGTGCACGACGTTGACGTAGCGATCTGAAAGGTGAACAAAGCAGCCATGTAATAATTACCACTTCTAATTCAATCCGTGCGCGTTAACTAGTTTCGATCGCGCGTTACACTTGCACAATCTTGCCGTATACTGCCGTGCAAAGTTTCAATGAGATTTTCGGGTGAAGGTCACGCCTTGTGAAGCCGTTGTACAAACCTTCCATTGCCGTTTTTCCTTGCAAGTAAAACTTCATGACAGAAAAGGGCCATAATTGTTTTACAATAAAAGCAAACCACACGCTTCACGAAGTGTTTCATTTGAGTCAGCCAACTCGTCGGGTGCTCATCAGTCATGCTTTTTTTTATTGCACATAGTGCTATTGGATTCGGCAAATGCTTCTGCTAACTCCATATGGGTTCTTCTGAGGCTGGTTTGAAAAGCTTTCCTAGGTCGATGAATCACATGACTTTTGCGTTTCGCACTGAGTAGGACATTTTCAAGACAAATATATCCAAACTTGAATCTCCCAAAGCACTGTTACAATAAGTAACAATATGACAAACAGTTGTTTCCGACAATTTTTTCTCATGTCAATACAACGACATAGGATTTCATCAAGACGTCGTAAGACAAGACGCAAAAAAAAACAAGAAGTGGCTGTTAACGAATGACAATAAAGTCTGATACTAGATTGCACACAATAATTAGTTAGGCCTGGACCGGACGTTGACTGTATGTTACGGTCAGGGTCGAATGTTTGCGTGATTGGACCGAATGTGATTAATCTGACCACGGAAGTTGCAAGGATTGAACAAATTTCTTTTGAGAGCACAGGTTAGGGTTGCGTAATCTAATAGCAATCGATTCGGCGGTCGCCAGAATGCGCTGACGGACTGTTTTTGGTTGAGTGTTGACAACTCTGTAGACAACCCTGAATGCTTTGCTGATGTCTGTTGTCAGCTAGATGTGCAACAATGGCGCTGGTAATTGATTTACGACAACCGGTTCCAATCCAAGCTGGATGATGTTCCTTGATCCTTTTTGACAAGCGCCTAGTCGTACGACCAACATATTCTGCAGTACAACAGCAGCATGAAAATGAATACACGAGCATTGACTGATCGTGGACTGGTAGCTTGTCTTTCAGGCTCAATCTTAACATCGGCATTGTTGTGAACCAACTTCTTAAGGTTGCCGCTGGAAAAGTACGTCTAAGTGACCGGTACATGCACCAGTTTACCTGATCTGCCACAGTATCCTTTTTAAACGTCATATCGTTACTTTTCGGCAAAAGATAACCATTTAGTCAGCAGCCTCCGTTGCTCAACTCCCAAGTTTGAACCGTTCATATGCCAAAGTTGGAAAATCACGTTTTCCAGCATCAGTTTACGAGCCAAAAAAAATCAAAAATCAAATTATCATGCAACCTCTCGAAAACTCTCATTGAACAACCGTTTTGGACAACTTACCCTGAGACCTGCATCACTTTATAGGTTTCAAAGAAAATGAAACAGAATGTAAACAATGGAAAGAGGTTTAGGCGAATGCCATAAGATCATCTGAAGCGTTGCAAAAATTCCAGACATGTATAACTCAGCTGCTTGAAGAGCGAACCACCAGTGTCAATGATGGGTGATTTAGTGTTCCATCTACCGTTGTATCAGAGGCTTATCGATCGGAGTTTGGATGGGACTGCACACCGGTATTGTGATTTTTAACCGCAACAATTGCATGCATTGCAAAGTTTTTGTTTGAACAAGAAATCGAATAGCCATCTATCCAGCAGTGACCAACAGCTCGTTGTCTCATCAATTTGCGGTTGTTTACTAGAACGGACTGTCTGAGTGGAGTCAACTCGGTGGCTAGATGTGCGACTGCCTTTTGGAGCAACCACCTGGACTCGGACCATGCTGTTGTGCGTGCCCGTTTTGTTTTGTCATTTACCCAGAGGACACACGCTCGTAAATGCAAGGTAATCAACTGACATTCGAGCGATGAAAGTGTAAAGAACGCTTACCAGAAGACGTTGCTGAACAAGTTGCTCAGTTCGAGTCAGGTGAGTGATCTTAACGAACACTGGGAACAAATCCCCGCAGCTATGAAAACA
>LOND01029119.1:43663-102846 GCA_014220965.1 Paragonimus kellicotti
TTTGAGTGACCGGGCCGGAACGCGTTTCACACCTTCAAAGTGCAAAGTGTTACTTCGAGACTAGGGCATTTCCACTCCTACTTTCTTTATTGCAGGTAATCCGCTTGAGACTGTGGACAGTTTCACCTACTTGGGTAGCACTATCTCGTCAGCTTGTAATATTGCTGATGAGATATCAACGAGGATAGCAAAGGCACGAGTTGCCTTTGCCAACCTGCGTCATCTGTGGCGTCGAAAAGACGTTCGATTGTCGCTGAAAGGAAGAGTATATAATGCTTGTGTACGTTCTGTTTTGCTCTATGGTTCGGAAACGTGGCCTGTTCGCAAGGAAGATATCAACAAGCTTGCTGTATTTGACCATCGTTGTCTCCGCCAAATAGCCCACATTAAGTGGACTGATCGCGTGAGCAATGCGGCAGTTCGCCGGCGCGTATTCCGGAACGCTCGGGATGCGCGATCAATTGGTCAACTACTCACGTTGCACAGCCTGCGATGGTTAGGTCACGTACTCCGTATGCCAGCTGAGCGTTTACCGTACCGGGCATTATATACTGAGACCACCAACAGTTGGGTGAAACCACATGGTGGTCAAGCGACAACGTGGTCACGAAATATGAGAACCCTGACTGCTCCACTGAGTAAAGTGGGTAGGTGTCGCCTGCCTGGATGGGGTCCTCGTGATCACTCAAACCGCTGGTTAGAGACGCTATCCGAGATGGCGGCGTGTCGCAGTCAATGGCGTACCTGCATCCATACCATTTCTAGTTCTTCTATTAATTTTCAACCTTCTTAGTAACGTTTTCTTCTAGGATATTCCACGTCACTGTTGAGGTGAGCGGCAGCCCGAGCCACAGCCAAGCTCATGGCTGTTATGATGATGACGATGATCGAGGGAGGTGGTGTCGACAAATCATTTTGAACAGGTCTTATCTCATCGGATTCGAGGTGATGGAATCCATTTGGAAATCGCAAGTCCCAAATAGCACACGAAGCATGTCTATTTCAGATCATGAGATTAATTAGAACAATATGAGTTACTGCTAACTAGTGGGTTACACTGACTATAAGCCACAAAAGGTTGCTTAACGTCTGTGTGATCTGGTTTTGTTGTCAGGATTCATGTTTGCGCAGAACTATCTAGTCAACAGTATAGATGCTTTTTTTATCATATTGCGGTGGATTATCAAGCCGGAGGTGAAAGTATTCCAACACTTGGCGGAATACCTCAACGCGGAATGGAAGTCCATAGCGAGCAGATCAGGGACAACGTGGACGACCGGATGAGTCATCGCTCACTGTTGAGGTGAGCGTCAGCCCGAGCCATAGCCAAGCTCATGGCTGTTATGATGATGATGCGACGGTTTCGCCGTTTATGTGTTTGATCGAACCGGTCTCGTTCCACGCTCGATGATGTTCTGTCATCTGTTGCGTTAAACGCTCCGTCATGCTGTTTTGATCGCAAAAGACGCCTGTCCTAGGAGGTTATTCAGTGTTCGAAATCCATTACGAAGTGTGTGGAAACAGAATATCGAACGCGAACACTAATTTCCATGGCTGACGTACATCCGTATCCGTTGAGCAGCAGTGCATTGTCGTTCACCTTAGTGGTACGTCCTCCACAGTACATGTACACGTTTCCAATAGTCGTTTCTGGTTCCTCGTCTTCCTAGTATTGAGACCCGCCCTTCAGTTCCCGAGCGTACATGTTCTGCTACAATAATCACAAATGAACTCATGTAATACTACAGTGCGACCTACATATTCTGCTGTACGATAGCATGAGAATGATTATACACCCATGGATTGGCCGAGGACGGGGGCTGTCTTTCAGACTCAATATCGGCAGCTACATATAGTGAACTAGCCGCGCAGCTTTACTTCTGGAAATGTGCGCTTGATTATCTGATGAAGCCAACCGTTGTGTCTTCATTGCAGTGTCACTCTTAAATGGAGAACGAATCAATACAGCATTCTTCTCCACCGTTGTAATCGGACCTTGCGGCTTGCGTACAGTTTCCTTCCGGATGACCATTTTTTCTTTACACATTATCGACTGTCCCTTGTTTCTGGTGTAATGTATCTGCAGAGCAGATTTTCATTGCTGTTTTTTAATCAGGCAGTAGCAGATCTGACTTGAATTTTCTCCAGAGTGACATTTGAAGTGGAAATCGAGTGACAAGTCTTGTTACAGAGATTTTCACATTGTACCTCAAACTTTAACTGGCCATCTCTACGATGTGAACGAAAAAACCTCGACCCTAACGCTAGTACTTCAAGTGAAGTCGTATCGAGAGGAATTTGTGACGAGTTGTGTGCATACTTTTCCGGCTTAACAGGAAATTGCGATATAGTTCTTCCGTCACGGAAATCAGTCATCAATTTCGGCCGTCTTTGGTGTATCTCTTTGGTAGCGATTGCCTCTACGTATTCGTCTTAACTTCGTTGACATTAATTAATTGTATTGATCTAACGTGGAATTATTGAAAACAGTTAATTCTCACGGTTTTCTTCTAATCATGTAGTCGTTCTAAAGATATATATATATATTATAGTAGGCTGTTCTCTTACTGAATTTTAGAATTCAGAAACATGAATAATGTTTTGACGAGTGTAATTCCCACGCATTTAGAATGTGAACTTTCTTGCACGCGGACACAGCAATACTTTCCTCCAGCTATTGGCTGTTCTTAATTTGATGCTAAAATTTCACTTTTTTTCACACTACCAACAAGCCGTTTGCGTTTCTCGTCTAATGGATTTCACTAAGAGTGTTGCGATTGTTGTGAACCTTTTTCATGGACACGAAGTTTGAAGTGCAACAAACAATCTCTCTGAGGCTCAAATGGATGCTTGTGTGGAGGGAATTAACAACCGACTATTCGAATACAGGTGACAATGTTGGTCACAAACTGAACCGATATGCTGGATACAATAAAGCAATTTTTTGATCAATCCTCTCACACCCCTTCTTTGAAAGTGTTGTGGTTACTCGACAAAATTTAATAACGTGAAGCCTACATCAACATTCAGCCCATTGTTTCCGTTTCTTGGACGTCAACCGATTCAGCGAGTTACACTCCGTCTGTTGATCGGTCTTTGCACGGAACTTTGGTGGATTACAGTGATAGGTTACGATGTGCCAGTTTACGAGCAGTGTAATACTCTGCTGGGATACTCCTACTCTTTTGGTGTAATGTGGTCACAGAGGCAACCCACAGATAATGAAGCACACGTTATGTGTGACCATTTCCAGATGGCTACCGTCGTACCACTGTAAGCGAGATCTTACACACGCTCATGTTTATTCACGTGATATTTTTTTTTCCAGTGTGCTGAACTTGAAGCGCAGTTCAACGAACTGACAGAGGAACACAAAATGCTGGTGAAAGATTACGAACAACTGCAAGCGCTGATTGCCAGATACGATTGTGAACAAGTCCAACGATGTGCGATTTCAGCGCAGCCTGTTGAAGGTGTACAGAGTTGTCCGATTTCTTCATCCGCTGCTGATTTCGTGACCAAACTTGTACAAGACGTACAAAACCAGCAAGTAAATGCACCCTATCTGTTCTTATAATGCAGGTGATGATTAAACAACTTTGGTATATCTGAAAAACCGGGTGTTTATGACTAATCGTACAAAGATGGGATGGAGTGAAACATCCTGCAGTGTCGAATCAAATGTGGACGACCAGATAAATAAATATTCACTGTGTGCACACCGAACGAGTGTGTTGGCAACGCTACCGACGAGCACTCATACGATCGTGGGTTCCCACCCTAGTTACCGCGGCTGCCTCTGTCTAGACAGACAGTATGCAAATCGCACATTTCCTGTATAATATTACAACACGTCTTGCGGTGTAAAGTTTGTTTTTTACCTATCAAACATGACAAAATGATCGACCACTTCATCTAAGCAATAGCTTTAATATCAGAGTTCATTTTTCGTAGCGAACGAACAGATTTCATTATCCAACGGAATTTCACTTGAATAACCATCATGGAAACTGAATTGTACGTAAAACTGAGAAAAAGCAGCCTCGATGAAACTATACGACCACTTTCTGTGGTAGTTAATCTAATTCGTTGACAAAAGTTCGAGTTTTGCCCTAGGGCCGGAGTGCAAATTACGGTCCAGACGATTTGCACTACTGATGAGCTCTAATAAGAGCGAAACTCGAGTCTAGTGCTTCCTTTCGAAGTGGGCTAGCCGAAAGGCTTATCTGAATGCGAAGGCCGCGATCAAGTGTGGGTGGTGTTCAACTTCGAGATATTCTGAATTGGACATCACTCACAAGTCGTCACATTAGCACAAACTTTTCGGTTAGCCTCTTTCCAAAAAATGTGAACTGGAAAGTACAGAGGACAGCTGCGATCCATTGTGAATGGTGTGCAACTGATATTGGATAGACGTCGTAGTCATGCGGTCATCATTTCGAGTTAACAAGACAGTTACTGTCTCTACTGAATGCGATCCGAGCACTACTCACAAGCGAATGTGGCTGATCGTCTGCGTATTATAACTTAGTCGTGCCTACGAGGAGGTCAGTTGGCGCAGCGACCAGCACGAGTGCCCCGTGAAAGCCTGACCAACATTCATACCTCCGTCATCGCATGGTGAGCCCCAACAAGATCGAAACTCAAGTATGGCATCTTTTTTAGATAAAGGCTGGCTGAGAAGTTTATAGAAATACGAAAGCTGTGATCACTCGTAAGCAGTGTGCAGTATTTCCTAACAAAAATTCCATACAACTTATCGGAGTCCAAGAAACAATTTTCCGCTGAATAAACAATACCTATCACCCGCTGATCTAATAAAATGGTTTTGTCCACTTACATATCAACCATGGAGTCTTGTTTAGCACCTTTTGCACAGTTCTTGATTCTTAATTCCATGTTGCGCTTTGAAAGGCCTCATTGCCTAGTAGGGTACTCGTGATATTCGCCTCGTTGTCACCACGGTAAAACTGTCAACTCACTTCACCCCACCTACATGGTCCTTCAAATTTATCAGACGGCAGTTAACATTCTCTGCATATCTCTGGAAACTTGAAGCAGATACTGCTCATCCACATCTGTTTGAACGCTGGAAAGTTCCTCCCTCAGATTAATTCATCACTCCATTACACAGCGTGGACGGAACAAATGTGAAGTAAGCGGTAGTCATGTAAGACTTGGACCACCTCTCAGACAGACAGGCAACTGCAGTGCTGACTCAAAGAACCTGATGTTCACGCGGTCAGCGCTTCAGCCTGATTGCAATACAGCAACCTAGGATAGCGGCATCATTTTTTCGCTGCTGTTTTCCACACTTCTCTCATTAATGTTCTCTGAGGGCTGTTCAAACCTGTTGCTTTCAGATCGTGATTGTTTGTTGTGAAAAATGACCGCTGTCGACTTGACATTAAGATATACCATTAAAGGATGAACTGGCCGTATAATTGCGTCGCGGGGTGTGCATTTAAACAGTACCATCTGTTTTCCAGACATGTCAAATCAACAGCATGACTTTATAGTGGTAACATGCTCGCATCATCATCATCATCATAGACAGCAATACACCAGTGGTTCATAATAATGGTTAACTGCAACACAACTACGAAGGAAGAAAAACCTATACAGGAAGAGAAGAAAAGGGGATAGGGTGATAGTTCAGACGTCTGAACTGCTACTTTTGTTGGTTCCGACTTAGAATTATGACGGGAATCTGTTGCATCGTGCCGTTCCGAAATGCTTTTTTGACCAACATATCTTTAGAAGAGACTTAGTTGTGAATAGTTTGAGCTTCGGCCGAATTCAAACCAGCGCGACAGTAGCTCCATCACCGCAGCCACGAAATAACAAAATCCCAGTTTCATAACTCAGCGCTTCGGCATGCTGTTTCCGTCGCTAGTTCGAATCCAACCGAAACTCAGATTTCCCACAGTTGGACCACCCGTAAATTAACAAACACGACCAACCACTTACTAATTGTCGTCTATCATTTTTGACAATTCTTCGAATAATCTGCTATCTATCTTACGACTGTTTTGCTCTATCATTTAAAGGTTATTTTTTGTCTATACTTCTACTGAGATGACTCCATTCGAAATTACCCCACGCATGTAGAACACAATTAGATGCATCCCCAAGAACTACTTTATTCGTTCTGTCCACTAAAACAGTGTCCTTTTTATTCTAGCTAACCATCGACTCGCTGAGTGCTCGTTCTGAGTTGTGTGACAGCCTAACAAATCGTTTTAAGCTGCTGCTTAGTTGGCTTGAAGAGCAACAGAGTGACAACGCAACAAAAACAAACGCACATGAGACGGAGGATCCAATCGAATTGTTCGTCCTTCTCGAACAATCGATGAAGTCGTTGCTTTCTCAGAGAAACAAGGAAGTGGCTATGCAAGCCGAGCAGAACAGACAACATATGGTCCAAATGGAACAGCTACCGAGCCTCGACCAGTGGCAATTGCTTCAAGTAAATCAGGATTTGTTTTTGTCACTGTTATGTTTACTTTTTGAAAAGCAGCGCAGATACTCCTGCAGGCATCTTATTTGAACAATCTTTTGGCTTACATATAGGTTGCTCACAAACAATTAGAGACGAAGTTTTTAGACTGCATGAAAAAGCTCAGTCAAGCTTCTGAGGACCACGCCAAATCGGAAGCAATTGTGGCTCAGCTGGAAATGGAGGCCTCAACCGTGGGTGAGTACGTTACCTTGTTTGCCCACCGACGAGCCGCGGCATCACGCCGAGCCAAAGCACGGGAGCTTCTTTTGACTCGCCTTGTGGAAGATCGCAGACGTTTGCGGTCCCGTTTGATAAAAATGCAAAATCTCATCTCGGAGACTCAACTGAGAGAACCATTTACGGAAAACTGTGAGGTTAACGCTCAAGTTCTCAATGCGAATGGTTACTGTGGAGGTGAGTCCACTAAATGTGTGCAATCTGTCGCAGATGATAATGGAAACCGCTTAAAGTACAAATTGCTGCGCATAATCAGTGCGGCTTGATTGCGTTTACATAGCTAATTCCGCAATTGTTTTCATGAAAACTAGTAACGGTGTGTTGCGCGTGGTAAACTGCGTAAATCACGCAAACGTACTGAATTAACCTCCTTACATTCACATGGCAAGCGGCTGATGCATCCCACCGACAGTCACGATGGTAGCAAATATCAGTTTTTTGTTCTTCAGTGAGTATACCAAAACCACAAAAAATCTTATAGAAATGTACAATGTTCCTATCGAGTGGTTGAGTTACACCGTGATAGTGGTTCCATTTTCACTTCTTCCTCTGTTCATAGGTGAAGAACCTGGCGATACATTCATCGCCGAATTCCAGTGCCTTCTGAATGAAATATGCTCAAAAAGTGACGAAGTGGAGACTGAGGAAGGTTTTTCCCTGCTCACTGACGAGGATGTCCAGGTGGAACAACGGAAGCACGAAATACTGTCGAACAACAATATTTCGCCCGATTGTTCAACAGTTCCAATGTTGGAACAGTTGCGTCAACAGGCACTGCAACATGACTGTCCACATTGTCAGTGTTGTGTCGGGACCCTGCTAGAAGTCTGACAATTTGCTCTTTGTTTATCGTTAACCTGGTCTTTCATCTCACTTGATCCGCTGCACAACTGGCGGCGTTCAATCAAACTGTGTAAGCGTTTCATAGGCTTACCTGGAATCGCTTGGTTTTTTTTAAAACTCAGACCAAACGATTTCTCTTTCATAATTTTGTGATGGTTAACAATTTCCGATCTTTTGGATGTTGCATCAAGACATACCATCGCTGTCACGTTGACTTAAATATTGGGCTCTATAAAGATGGTCTTTAACAACAATCGGGTTTTATCATTACATATTTTTGTACATCAATTTTCGATAAAATGCTTTTCCCAGTGAGATCGCCGATGCGTAGGCAGATCACTAGGTGTGTAACATTCGATTCCGGCTTCCAAAACAGCCACATAAAATTCTGTCTGCGAATCATTGTTGGTTGGCAGCGCTGAGCCCATCTCCGTCCGTGTCAATGAGTCAGACACTTCGACCTTCAATTTTCTGTCATCCAATAGCTGAGGATCGTATTGTATCAGTCCAGGTCTCGGTTGCTTGTACCGTCGCAAAACGTCGATCAGTTTGGTACGATCAACGCCCGTTTTTTTAGCTTTTGTTTTGTCAGACGATGGGAGAATACGAATTAATCTGGCAAATTGCTTGGTGAAATCCTTTTGTGCATTCTGACTGTTATAGAGATAGCTGAAATCAGATAACAGTAAAAAAAAACCTTGGATGCATTCAAAACGTGTTTCAAAAAGTAACGACGAATTACGTCGCATTTGCATAAAGAAACAGCTTGGTCATTAATCAGATGGGAACGTGTTGAATAATTAAGACACGGGATACTCAATCCCCATGAGCCGCTTGAACGAGGCAGTTGCGAGACTCATCAGTTGTAAACGTGCGGCCGACATGATAGACGAGATGGTTTTTAGTAAGATCACAAATCTACGGACCATGAGTAATACTCACAACCAAATCCCCCGAATTTAAAGATCAGTAGTTAACTGTTACTGATGACTGGTCAATAAAGCTTCATAATACTGGTGAATTGTGACCATTCACCACAGCAGCAAACAACTTTACGGTACCGGATGAAAATGGCTGGTTGATTTCAGCCTATGAGCGAAAAGGAGCGCAATGGCTAAGAAAAGAAATCCTTTTTTTCACCGCGGGTAGAGGTGACCGAGTGGTTTGTGGGAGCAGGTCTGCGTTTGTTGCATTATCGGCACGTTTCAGATTAGCCTGTTAAACCTCTTTGAAGTGGACTTTTCTTACGCCTGCCCATAACTGGTAGACATACAAATTTAAAACAGTTCGTTCCCTTCAGAAGTTTGAACAAAACCGTTAGAACACGAAAACTGGTAGATGCAAGCATTTCGTATTGACTCATCAGTACCAAATTTACAATAACATGAAACGTTTTTTATATCGAACAGTTAGGGGTGGGTGGGATACATAGTCGATTGATGGGTTAGGAAAGGTCACTAAGTCCAGGGCAGGGTCAAGCTCACGAACAATTGTTTCTGAACACACAGGGCCGGCTTCAGTCGATTGATTGCGACAGCCTCAGCAAACCGCAAGAATCTTGGATTGGGATGACGTAATAAGATTCTGAATGCACAGGTCGGGTCGATGACGTGACCAGTGGTCAGGATGTGTCTTGCGACTGCGGACACTGGTTGCTTGCGTGTTTCGACATTGCCGTTCTTCGGTAATACTGAGTTCTGCACCCATTTAGGCAAATGTTCCTTCACTCTGGAAATCAAGCACCTCTCGGTTCTGCCTATGTAACTTTCTTTGCAGTTACATGTAAATTGGTAGATACAGTGTGCCCAGTTTGAAAACCTAATTGATCAATTATCAGATCTTCAGCCAACTACTGCTGACAACCTAGGCTGGCTTAAAACCAAACTCACTGATATAGCTAATGGGTTTATCATGACTCCGATCAACGGCCAGTGCGCTGTCACAAAGCAACACCTACAATCATTAAGAGAACTTAAAAATCAAAAAATGTAGTAATCCTTAAGCCAGACAAGGGCTCCGGTGCAGTCATTTTAGACAGAGACGCGTATGTGCAGAAGATGCTGTCAATATTAGAGGACCGAACAAAGTTTCAACAAATAGACACAGTGGACAATATCACAGAAATAGAAGGTCGCATAGGACGGCATCTTCAACTTCTCTTACAACTGCACATGATCGATGACGTGACGTACAAATCCCTTAAACCGTGTGGGTCGTCGACACCTCAGCTCTACGGCCTCCCTAAAACACACAAGTCCGGAATGCCTCTTAGGCCTATTCTGGCAATGACAAACTCTCCGTACCATAAACTGGCACGCTGGTTAGTCACCATCTTAACTCCATTAAAACAAAAGTTTCAGGCATATTCTATTAAAGATTCTTTCGAATTGATCAGTGACTTGGACAACATCAATCTTGCTAATGAGTTGATGTGTTCCATAGACGTTCAGTCACTGTTCACGAATGTCCCGTTACGTGAGACAATTGATTATATTTGTGAGCTCGTTGAAACGAGCCACATTACTTTGCCTCTGCCTAGTGATATTCTGAGGGAAGCCTTATTGTTATGCACTGAAAACGTCAGCTTCCGTTTTCTTGATCGATGCTACCGCCAAATAGATGGGGTAGCCATGGGAAGTCCATTAGGGCCCATCTTAGCTGACTTTTTCATGTTAAGGATTGAACAAGAGTTAGCCGCAGACATAGCGAGTCTGTCATACTACAAACGCTACGATGATACACTAGTATTCAGTCGGTCCAAACAGGCAATAGATAACCTAGTGCAGCGCCTAAATAGTTGTCATCCCAATCTGAAGGTAACGTGAATTTGAGACTGATAATTGTCTGCCGTTTCTAGACATACTCATAA
The DNA here is from genome assembly GCA_014220965.1 of Paragonimus kellicotti. Taxonomy (NCBI): domain Eukaryota; kingdom Metazoa; phylum Platyhelminthes; class Trematoda; order Plagiorchiida; family Troglotrematidae; genus Paragonimus; species Paragonimus kellicotti. The sequence continues at coordinate 54,115 of LOND01029119.1, forward strand.
GTCGCCGGGAAGATGGCTCTATCAAAAGAGGTGTTTATAGGAAATCCACGTGGTCCGGTCAATACCTCAACTTTAGTAGTTTCACACCGGTCCATCAAAAGCGCGCACTAGTGAATACACTATTCACACGCGCAAGACGAATTTGTACACAAGACAGTCTTACGGAGGAATTAGAGTTGATCACGACTGTACTACAATCGAATGGTTATCCAAAAAGGTTCATAGAAGGCACAGTAAACCGAAACCGCCATCCGAACAGGTGGTCACTGTAGAAAAGGTTTACACGGAATTGCCTTTTAAAAGCGATTACGGTATGCATCTATCAACGCAGACTAACGAATTCGAATTAAACGAACATTCAACGCAGCCGAACTTTGTGTACTAGCTCGAACCCAGAAGCTGCCTTTGCCTTCAATCAAGGGAGATCAGCCTGTCGGTGCCACCTCACACTGTATCTACCAATTTACATGTAACTGCAAAGAAAGTTACATAGGCAGAACCGAGAGGTGTTTGATTTCCAGAGTGAAGGAACATTTGCCTAAATGGGTGCAGAACTCAGTATATCGAAGAACGGCAATGTCGTTGAAACACGCAAGCAACCAGTGTCCGCAGTCGCAAGACACATCCTGACCACTGGTCATTTGCCTAAATGGGTGCAGAACTCAGTATTACCGAAGAACGGCAATGTCGAAACACGCAAGCAACCAGTGTCCGCAGTCGCAAGACACATCCTGACCACTGGTCACGTCATCGACCCGACCTGTGCATTCAGAATCTTATTACGTCATCCCAATCCAAGATTCTTGCGGTTTGCTGAGGCTGTCGCAATCAATCGACTGAAGCCGGCCCTGTGTGTTCAGAAACAATTGTTCGTGAGCTTGACCCTGCCCTGGACTTAGTGACCTTTCCTAACCCATCAATCGACTATGCATCCCACCCACCCCTAACTGTTCGATATAAAAAACCGTTTCATGTTATTGTAAATTTGGTACTGATGAGTCAATACAAACTGTTTGCATATATACAACTTTCCATTCGGTCCATTTTCTGACAAAAGCCGTATGATAATTGTCAGCATGGTTTCATGTTTGCTGTCCCAATAGTCTATCGTTGGAGCACATTTTTGGTGCTCCAGGAAACTAATGACTTGTTATTATGCTACGAGGGCGAAGTTCATAAACTTCTTACACCGCCCTGTCCATGGTTACTTGCGGTATGCTGAACCTTCAGTAGGTCCACCTCAGTGACTTTAAAAATGTACCTACGAAAGGCTCCTGTTGACACACAGATCACTGAAAGACTTAGGTAAACCCAGTTCAACGTTTAACTCGTTTCTTCCATTTGTTCCATGTTTCGCTTAAGCAAGAACGTGTTATCGACGTTCGTGTTTTTCACACCACCCAAGACGAAATACGGTTTGCTCGATTCGGCTACATGCACCGACTAAAACGGCTTGAGGCGCTACCCGTGGCTGTGCCATTTTTTATCGAAAGTCCGGCTGTGGAGTAAATTTGCATTATCCGTACAGAATAAGAGAAGACTTTTCAAATAATTAACAACGGCGTGAGGATCACAGGATAGGATAGATTGAATTGCAAAATAACGGCTGTATGGACTAAAAAACTGTGTGATCTTCCTATTCGAAGTACCGAGTTTCGCTAATTTTCAGCAACGTCGGGTAACCCAACTGTATGCTGAGTACTGTTTGAACGCCATTCGTTATCGATCGCAAGTGGTTTTGGTATGTAAAGAGGTCGTCTTTTATTGACAAAACCAGAAGGACACGGTTTGTGAAGTTTGAGAAAGGCAGCGTTTCGGCGTTCACTGAGATACAATTCAGCTGCTGAGATCTGGAAAAGCTCATGGGAAGTTTTAGATCAACAGCGGGTCTGTAATAGCGAAATGTCGTTCAGTAAAGCAATATCCCTATCGTCCGATTCGCAGGTTTTTTCCGCTGCTCGTGTACTCGCATTTATGAGTAGGAATTCCAGCCTACATCCCAGCGAGATTTTCAGTGCACATCTGCCCGACGTTTTCTGTTGTGGATTTCCGTCTGTTGTTTCTCACCCGTTGGACCGACTTCGTGTGTTGTTCATCCTTCATTCACTGTGGATTTTTACCATATCCCGAAATGAATAGAGATACTCAACAGTGTTGCAATAATCGCGTCTCCGACCTGTTCACGAATCGTACTCGTTCCTCCTATAAAGAACTTCCCCCAATCGTGCCACAGTGCCGGGTGTTCACCAATGATCACGGGAATCTTGGTTGATGTGAAAGCTCGTTTTCCTATTATTAATGGTAGTAAAGAGTTCGTCTCATCATCTTTTAATCTTGTCTGGGCCTGTTGTTTCTGGCGCCACTTTCGTATTTTGTGCATTAAACAGTTGTTTACTTCGGTGCTGTGTTTCTGTGGTTCGTTCAAATGCATGGGGTTCGGGGTATTTTCATTCTTGGAGTAGTAAGCGCTTCTCCTCGCCTCCGGATGCAAACATTCAGTAGTATATTGGGCTCCCTAACGTGTGCATGCTCAAATGTTGAACTCTACGTTGTTGCATGCTTTGTCGTGTGATATCCGAATAATACTTGTGGTAATCCTTTCCAGTTGCCTTTACTGTCCAGTCATTCTCTCATTGTACAATTGAAATGCCTCGCCAACTCGTATGTCTGTGAATGGTATAGAAATACTTATCCGCGCTGAATTCCACGACTCTTCAGCATCTCCTGATATTGCCACTCTTCAAAACACGGACCCTGATCTGTGATGAACCTCTGCGGCAATCTAAAGCGAGCCAGAACGTTGTTTCATCACCGTGGGAACGGCATCCACCCATCGTGTGAGGTGATCGTTCAATATATATATATATATATATATATATATATATATATATATATATATATATATATATATATATATATGGTGATTACTTCTTGGGCTTTTTAGCACTGGACTAAAAATACTCATCTTCCTTTTGTACGCTCCCCGTTGTTGAACTGCATCGATGTTGTCATCTTCCAATTCTGTTGATAGTTGAGGCATATCCAAATGAAATCGATTTTATCCTTTCGCATCATGGGTCAAAATACCCTTTGGGCGCAAATTAGGCATAACATTTCTAAGAAAAATTGACGCCACATCCGAGTTTGATCACGGTGTGTGCATGATTCTGAGGGCAATTATAATTTATTACCCCGATTTGGCTTTCCAACTGATGACCGACAATTTATACCGAAATCTAAATGCATTTCTTATTTGTTTGAACCAAACTAAGTCGAAAAATATAACGTCCGCATAATTGTGGAACAAATTATAGTAACATTCACGACCGTTGAGGGTGTGGAATTAGTTCCCGTCGTAAATAATTGATCCTGAGCAAAAAAGCTGTAGAATTAAAAATCTTTTGAATCGTATTGTTGATGAACAGGTGAAATTTTGGTATGGATGCTGACATTCAATATAACATTATATCCGCGGCGATTGTACTTTCCTTGGGATCGGTTAAACGATGAGCACACACGGTGCCCCGTAAAATGTCGGTACTTATTATTAATTGACAGGAAATCTACCTAGTCAAGTCGTAGTGAATTACCGGTACCGAAGTAAAATAAACATGAAAGTTCTTACCGATTCAAATGATGTACGGCAATTAGGAATAACACTGGCTGTCGACGGACTTGCACATTGCCAGATAACAACGCCGCTGCGTAGGCTCGTAGCATGGTTTCGTCAGTTTCCTCGGGTTCAAGGAAGGCGACGAGAGGGAGTAAGAGCTGAATTCGGACAGATAAAGATGTCAACTCACTCAGAAGGATATTCGTTGAACAAAAAAAAATCAACGAAGAATTTGATAAATAAGTAGTTTTCGACTGCTATAGACCAGATATGTCGTTCACTCCAGGATTTTACATCGATGAACGCTGAGTAAATATGGTCCAGCCGTTTGCTCTCTTTTAGGATAGGTGAATTCAAACTTCCAGTTAGAAGTCCCCATTCATTACCTAATACAATGGAACTGCTTCACAATGTAAAACGGCCTGGTGAATGGGAAACGATTCACATGAAATTGATTCCTGGCATGAAGAAACATCCGACTCAATGGGCATAAAAGTCCGTGTTACCAGGGTACATTACTGAAACGTAAACTGGTGTTCTCGGTCGTTAGCCCCATCGTAAACCCTGGTTACATTATCGATCCGAATTGTGCATCCATGATGAACCTGTTAGGTTACTCTAATCCAATATTCTTGCGGTGTGCTGAAGTCGACGCTATCAACCAATACACATCAGTCTTGTGTTTTCAGATACAAATGTCTACAAACTTGACCTTGTCCTGAAGTTGGTGACTTTTCCTGATTCACCATTTGATTATCTGCCGTGCTAGTTTGATGTTAAAAAACCCACCATTGTAAGTTAAGAACACTTCATGTTCTACCGGTTTTGTTCGAATTTCCCAGTTATCGTACCGTCGAACGTTCTCTAATTAGTTATTCATCACCACAACATGATCAATCAAATGTCTGTGCTTACAGTGGCAGAGCGCACGCCTTAATGAATTAAAAAAACATGCACATTCTCGAAAGACTCGTCTGAAAGTACCTTCAGGTGTTTTAAGTCAGGAGAAACAGTCAAGTGTGATTGCTTGCAATTAGACACCGTCATATTCACTAACGAAAGCAATACATCAGCGCTGCTTTTTAACCGCCATGCAGCCATGAAGAGAAGCCCAAGTCCTAGCGAGTAAAAAAGCGAGAAAAAGGGAACCTGATTAATAAAACCATGTCTACCTAAAATAATCAACATCGGGGTGCCTACAAGTTGCGAACAAACAACGGGGCCTCGAGTGAAAATAAGGCTTCATCGGCAACTTAATTTTATGGTAAGAAAAATCACACAAGATGGAGAAAGTAAGCTCACTTGATCTAGTCGAAGGCGAACACAGATCAGCCCATTCTGATGTTCGCCCCACAAGGCACGACGATATTTCATGTGGCATAGCTGCTGACACGGCCAAAGCATTAAGTTGGCGATCGCAGGCGAGTTGTATGATAGCGCCGAAAAGTGAATCAACGATTCTATGTACCTGAGTTGGAACAGAAAATTTGGGGGTTGAGTTATCATCTCCTCATTAACAGCGAGCTCGTGGAATAGAAACAGTTCTTCGAAGTTAACTTGCTTATAACCCACGGTGACTGAACAAATGTCCATCCTACATGTTTAATAACGCAAAATTATACGGCAAGTTATGAGCAAAAGCGATTGCGATCAAACGTTTGGACGTGCTCGTTCGACGTTTTCTGTGGCGAATTGGATGATATCGAAACTCTTGGATTCCAGTTGAACCTCAGCTATCCATTCAAAATTAGACGAGTTTAGTTTCAAACTGCTTGCGAGTGGGAGTTGAAAATATTGTCCGCGATAAACATCGTCATTAATACGCCGTTCCGAGAATCGAACATTTCAAGTTCAACGTCGTTCGCAGCCGTCAAATTCAGTTAGATTCTTCAGCCAGCACCAGACCAAATGTGAGTGTTATTCAATTTGAAATCAACCAAATTCCCGACTACTCATCAGTATTTGAACGTTCAGTTGAAGGCGGAGTGCAAAAGTCAGTTCGATCGAGATGATGAAATTTAGTGGAAATGGAATCCAGTTCTCCTATACGCAGTAGATCAACTGAAAACCGGGTTCACATGTGATAATGATGTGTAATTTGCATGAATCCACACTCCCGACTATCCACGAATGAGCTGCTGAGAAGCAACCGCTTCTGAGAAAGTAAGATTTCCTTGTGTTTGTCATTTTCGATGACAGTGTTTCAACTGGTAAATAAAACAACCTGCATTAGACTAAATCTATCAATGACCACAGAACAAATACTTTAGGTAAAAGTAGTTCTTATAACAGCAACGTTTTCCAGTGACAAAACCACAGATCAACGTCTCACACTAATGTAATCATAAGTGTAAAACGAAGGAATGCTAAACGCACAAATCATAAAACGAAGCACACGAGCGGGGTAATCGGGCAGTTTCGAGTGAGGCTCCTTGATTCATTCTTGCGAAAGGCCCGATACGGTGCACAAGCTTGACCAGCAAGATACCGGAAGTACCGAACCCTAATGCACCCGCACCCGAATAGGCCAAACAACCTATGAAGATATGGGCCAGGTGAGCAAGCGGATCCAGTACGACACACGCGCCCGCAGCTTCCGGATGAGATGACTGGATATAACACAGAAAAAGTAACCATCGTAGTGCGTTTGTGAGCTCGGAAAGCGGCTGCTGAAACGAAGTCAAAACAAACCAGTTGTACATAATTAAAACAAATTTAACGAAAAGCAACATTAAAAAGGAACATGCAATTTAGTATCATGAATTCTGAATTGGAACGCGTTCGTCACTATGATGTTTATATACACCACAACAGGATAATAGTGAGGGAGGACGTTTAATTCTTCTAGAAACGAACTCTAACAGGGGCACAGCGGGCAAGTTAGTCATACCATTTTACGGGATCAATACCAGTGTAAACAGTTGCTGACCTTTTTTAAAAGGACCACATGCTAGCGCGACACGACGAACTCTGTTTAAACCCAAGTGCTTGAGATGTACGGCACGAAACCCACGACACAAAACACTGTTGATGTATCATGGATCTTTAAGTTACACAAACGTTTTCGAATTAAAACTATGTACACTGACACTGGCGTTCGGGTTGTTGTTGATCCTTATAATAAAAAGTTGAACAGCTAATGAAAGTAGCGATAATAAAGAAACAAATCAAGCAGTCGTTAATCATACGGAAGCAAATACCCTATTGATTGCGACACACTGCCACACTTGTGTTCATCAGCGGTGTTTAGGGTCGAGTGATCCACACACTGATGGGTGGTGTCATAATCATCGGAACTCCCAATGGTTGATGACTTTGCCACCGTGCACTCAAGGCACCGGAAGTAGACTAAAGGGAGGAGTATATTTTAACCTTCGACCATCGTTAACAGATAACCTACGTGTTCAAAAGCAGTACTGAGACGAAAGAAAGCTACCTGTATCGAAGTATACTCGACCGATGCCACGCTGATCACATTTCCACTTGGTGGCGGGTCTGGGAGTATCAGCACAGTTATAAGAAGTCGGCAGTTGTGATAGATTCAGTTCTTAAAGGCTGCCTTTGATTCGGTTGTTCGTAACGTTCTCTGGAACTGTCTTCTTCGCAAGGGAGTACCAGGGAAATATGTGAATCTGTTGAGATCACTGTATGCTCATTCTGCAAACAGAATTGAAGTGCACGGATAACTGATTCGGATGTCCACTTATAGTGGTCCAAGCCAAGGGTGTCCGATTTTAGTTTGTGATGGACGACAGTCTGGAGAGTGTACCGGGAGAATCCATTGAGGCTGAACTTGGGTTTCTTCCTGGCATTATGTTAACCGACAAAGAGATGTGTATAATACTGTATTGCTCAGCCACTTTTAAAAAAGCATATCCGTCATCTTCAGCACGGTCTGTATGAAACGAGCTTCGCGCTCTCAAAATACAAAGTGCGCCATCCGAATTAGAGCACTCCCACGTACTCTCACGACTTTTGTAGTTTCACATATTTGGAAAACACTATATCGTTGACTTGTAAAACAGTAGTGGAAATACAAGCGAGAATAACGAAGACATATTGTCTTTGCCGACTTGTGTCGCCTCTGGAGTCAAAGTGGCGTCCGGCTACCGATTAAAGGAAGAGTATCTAAAGCCCGTGTGCGTTCCGTTCTGTTCCATGGTTTGGAAACGTGGTCTGTTCGTGGGAAACATAACAAACAGCTTCTTCTGTTTGATTGCCATTATCTCTGCCAACTAACCTACATCAACTGGCGTGATCTGGAGCTCCGTTGAATAAAGTTAATGGGTGTCACTTATACGGCTGGGGACCTCGTTATCACTTAACTTGCAGATCGATAAATATCCCAAAGGGCAAAATTCACTTATCCATCCATCCATTTACACCAATCATGAACCTGACGGGAAAATAAGCTGCTCCGAGCGGTTGCTCACCACACATCTAACGAGCAATATGTAGGAGAAATAAAATGATAAAAACGGGGTAGAATTGGATAAAACAAGACTGAGGCATGTAGCGGCGTGCCTGTATCTATAAAATTTTTAGATCTTTTGTACAGTCTTATTCTCTCCACTTCTATATCTTTGTGACACTTTCTTTTTACGAAAATTTTCGCGTTGGAAGTAGTTCACACATATTTATCAACATCATGAAGTGCATACTGTAGCCAAAAGGTCAATCAAACAAGTATTACATTCCGGAAGTGCTCCATAGATAGCCTCTAACACGGTAGACGGTCAATTAGGCCGTGATTAAGGAAAAACAGCGTTCGGCTATCATCTGATAAAAAAATTGTCCACTAAAGATCATGAGGTCGACCATTTACGTAGTCCTCGTACTGAATTCTTACAAACGAATTTATAGAATTTCGACGTTTCAAAATAATCACATAAACTCGATCCTCACTTACCTCTTGATCAGCGTCACCGGAATGTCGAGGCGAAGTAGTAATGCGCTGTTTGGAACGCTCATACCATACTAATAGAGGAGTGTAAGCCCAATGTAATCCCACAAGGGGCATAATGATGCTTGCGAGCCGGCCACTTTCCTCCCGAGGAATACAGCTATCCATAGATTCATGGACTGTCGAACAAAAGACATATAGCGGAACAGTTAAATTCCATTATGAGTGACAATTCAGGAAAGTAAGTAACCAAAATAATTGCAACGTAGCCAACCCTAAACCCAGATAGCTGGTAAAGTAACTAAGGCAGCCGTTTGCCTCAACAGTGGAGGAAAAAACAAAAGGATATTTGGAAAATTCAGATCAGTTATAAAAATGAGTAACTGTCCGAATGCACCCATTCCACTGATTGCAGTGCAATGTCCTGTCCGACGGCGTTTTCAAGAGCGACATGATGACTACAGTCATCCACTTATTAAACAGCTCAACGAAGTTGTTAAAATATTAACCCGTGACAAATCCGTAGTTTCAATTAGTCGTTTGTCGTATCGATAAGCAATAAACGCTCCGCACAAATGGATATGCACAACATTATAGACTACAATTACAAAACATTAAGTTTTGGCATGTGTCAGAACTATCGAGTTGTTCACGCTATCAGCCTATTTGTTACAGGTTATCACAGGTACGCCAATGGCCGAGTCAGCAGGTCTTTTCAACCACTCATCGCTAATCAATTTCAAAAGTGCGCAATTGGCTGCACCAGACGAAGCCAGTTAGTAGCTTGACATCAATGAGTGACCGGAACTCTTGATGGTGCAGACAACGCGTGTATTCGTTATTCTCGTTAAAATTTTATTAAGACTAGCGCGAGCTGAAATAATCGTGCTAGGCAAAACAGTCTATTACCCTAAGCGAATGAGAATGCCACATTCGGGACCTTTATACTCTGAAGGCACAAGAAAATAAACACAGACTAGCTCGATAGTACAAATCTTCCATAAAGAAGGAGGCAACGCCATTTGCACATTCCAACATTAGCGTTTTCTCAGCTGCATACAGAAGCCAGGATAGAAACAACCTATTTGGAAGTAGTATTCAAGTCGGTTTAGTATGGCAAAGATAAAATTGACACCTCTGTGCCGGCAGTATTTTTCGGAAAACCGTCAACACTGATGGTATGTTCTTCTTCAATCTGATCAAAACAGAGCGCATTTTTGAATCAATCCACGTTAATCGTCTTTGAGAACGGAAATAGTGGACTTCGCTGAATTAAAAAATCGTGAAATACAAAAACACCTGAGCATGTGACCGTGGGCTACCAAGAGCAATGCCACTGATTGTACCGGGACAGCAAAGTATAAAATCTGGTGTGCACCAGCTCGTTGGTGTCGAGCGAGCAATGCACATGGTTTTACGAACACTAAGTCGACACCTGACAACAGAGAACAACAGGGAGAAGAGTATATGGCATCTTTCTTTGAACAAAACTCTACCGTTTTTGGTCGTCCCATCGAGTAGGCCAGACGGCTAAAAGGAAAACATTGGATCGAAGTGCGCCTTACTTTCAGACTGTCGTTGACAAATTAGTCGCATTCTCAAAAGAAGTCCCAAGGAGGCAGAAATCTAGTTCCAGTAGAGCCAACTTCAGTACAGCACCCCGTCATTAAAATGAGCCTGGACAAGATGGGTTTCCTGAATGAATAACGTTCAGTTCAGCAGCTGCTGCAAGCGAAATTGTGGATGATCGAAGCTAACCAATCAAAAACGGCGATTAGCCACCATGCCGAGTTTGTTTGTAAGCGATGATGAGCAGAACGAGTAGTTGGAGTGTGCGCCGGATTTAAACAACAGGACTTTTCAAGTCAAGATCGTGGAAAATAATAACAACCGAGTCATTCGAAACGTAAAACGCCCGTCGCTTAACAGTGATCGTTAGTTTAAACACTGGTGTTTCTCCAGAAAAGGGGTATTGCTTTCCAAAAAAAATGGAGTTTTTCAACGCCACTCGGACCATTTTTGTTCTGATTTTTCCGATAGAGTAGCCAAGTAAGCGACAATCATAACAGTCGCGACTTCGTTCCATAGTTAGCTGGGACTTCGTCAACGGTGCGATTTTAGAAAGCTGACCATCAGGGCTGCTTGGTAAGTGATTGACTTTATATCTACAAAACCTTGAATTATAAGCAAAAAGAGCCCTCCTTCACAGCAAACAATTGTTTGGAGTCCACAGGCGTAACCCACTTGGTAACCCGAACCACTCCTGCGTGAAACTTTCTTCCATGGTATACAGTAAAACACATCACAAGCTCTTCGCTGAGTGCGAAGATCGCCGAATCACGCTAGTAGCTCCTTCAAAACAACTACAAACGGCTCAGGGAAATGATATCTTCCTTCGATTTTAGATTGTCTGTCAACAACGACACATCTATTTACAGTGAACAGTTGACTAGCTACCTAAATTTCTGTTTCGATATTTGCTATCCTCTGGAGACACTCCTGTTTTGAATGCCAAAAATTTTTCTTCATGCCTCAACAGATTTCGTAGGAAGGATAGACCCGAAAATCAAATTATCCACCAATGACATGCATTTCCAAGTCTGTTAAACGTGAGTTAACTCGTTTGAATTTGGTATACAGCAGCGCGATAATGGAGGACAAAGGACGTCGCGTAATCGAGCAAATCATGAAAATGCCGAGTGAATCGAACTGTCCAGCTTGGAAACTAGTTATCGACATTGAAAAGCTCAATCATAATTTCAAAGGGACAACAAACAATTTTTCCTAGTTCCTTTAGACTTCCCCTTTTCCGCTGGTCCGTCAACTCCTAATGAGAGTCCAGCTGTTTTTGAAGAACTCAGGTGGCTGAAGATTAACGAAGGAGACGAAACTGATGGTGTATCACCGATAGTCCGCAAGGAATGTATGGATTCCTATGCCAACCTCCAACTGAGTTATTCACTGTTTCACATGAGATAAGAGTGCTGTGTTGGAGAACAGCACGTTTCATACCAACTCAAAAAAGAAGCAACATAATTTCGTCCGATTTCACTCACGCCTACGATATTCAAGGCTTACGGAAGAGTGATTTTTGCTCATGTGGAAACTGACATGGATATTACGGACTCCGGTCAATTTGTCTACTGTCGTTCACGCCACATACTTGATGCCCTTGTTTGTCTAGTTTGCTTCTGTGTCCGTCCTTATTTTTATTTTGTATCGCATCCACACAAGTTCATGACCACACTTTTGTAATCAAACCTGTAGGTGATATAGAGTTGGACATCAAACAGTTCGATTTTCTAGTCCAACCCTGTTGGACAGTTTATCCGAACTAGCAAGCCGGACAGAGTCCCGTAGTTTGCCTCTTAACACAATCAAATGTACTGACATTTTGATTTCGCTAAGAAAAAGGAACCAATACGAGAAATTTTCCAATGCACGCCCCTCCTTCTATGCAGACAACGAACCTCTACCTCGACACTTTTCTGTTAAACACCTTCCAGTAACAACATGACCTAGTCACCTCATGTTACTGATGTTTTCAAAACAAGCCTAAAACCTTGATTTTATGTCGGCCGTTCAAGTTTCCTCTCTATTCCGCACGACTTGGTACGTCAATTTATCCAGGCCTGCATAGTTTATCAGTTGTTTTCCTTGGTCTATCAAAAGACAGTGCCTCTTGTTGGATGCCCAGAACGATTATTACGCTGTAATGGTATTCCCTGTGAACAAGTCGTTGATCTTGTTTCTTTCACATCAATTCACAACACACGGGAAACGTTTTTAAAAAAAACATACCTGACACAATCCACTATTTTATCCAGATCCCATTATATATATTTCTACATATATCCAGTAGAGCCTGCTCCTAGTTCTATATAAGCACAGTCTTCATACTGTTAGATTTACCGTGGAGCCAAATCAGTAATTTCTTCTCAGGTGATGTCGATTGTGAACGTTCGTCAATTTTTCCACGGAACCAGTATTATTCGTACTATTAGTAAGTTGGTTATTTATCGTTCATCTGCTGAAGATATGAGCACGTAAAAAGCCGAAAACGCACTTCTCGGGGTTAATAAAGCGTACGACTGATCACCTGATTTGAGAAATCTAGTCGGTCACAATAACATGTAAGCCTTTAAACAAACGACGCAGTCTGTGAATTCTAAACCGATACGATTAATTCTGCTACATTGACATGCTGACCAACCTTGCGTCTGTTCTCAGGACTACGCTGAAAAGAGTACGACTGGATGAAAGGCGGTCACATTTGCGCTACTGGCTGTGGAAGTGTTCAGATAATGGGACGCGACATCGTGAGCATACAGCAGAAGTACGTTTACAGTTGCAGCGTTGTTATCTTCCGATTAAAGAAAAAAAGGGGTTAGAAAATGCGACTTCAAACAAAGAGCAATGGTCACTCAGCGGATGACCGTGATCGCTGGCGCGTTATCCAGTACGGTTGAAATACTCTCTGTATAAATAAAAAGCATAATGCAGCTTCTCATGTATCCGCTGCACAAAGCACTAACCAGATATCAATGTCTTACACACTGTGTCCTCAAGCAATGCAAGCCTCTCTTTATCAATTGAGTCAGATTCTTCAGTTAGAATTTTCGATTTCCTGTAGCTTTGAAGTTCAGACTTTTAAATCTAAGGCTCGGAGTGAGGTCTTCCAAAGTATCTCAGTTCTACGGCATGGGCGGCAGAGAAGTATCACAAGTTATCTTCCCCCGGGCGATGACATTATTCATTCATTACCGATTGCTCCTTCTGCGTTGCCTTAGTTTTGCCGTCTGTCCGCGCATCTTTGGGTGGTACTTATCTACTAAACACAAGTAAACCGGTATACATTTGCACTTTTTATGTCCGCACTCAGACAAGTGGACCAACAGGTTGTTTTGATAGGGAGATTCTGAAGTCTGCAGCTTGCTGCGCGCTACGTCTCGGAGACGTCAATCTACGATTCTAACACCGCTAACTATCGACCTGAGAGTTCCTCCCTTGGGGTCCGCGGTTACATTCAACCTACATATCATGGCCAACATGGAGTGAGAATCCCACTCTATTCCGAAACAGACCAACGCTTGCCCGACAGGATCCAGGTACACAATCACCTGTGCGCTGACAGATTCAGCATATCAGCTAGTCTGTCTACACAAGCCGGAAAAGCGTTGTGTACTCAGCATATCAGCGTACGATCCAAAAGACATCAGTTCAAATGCTAGAATGACGTCCCCACCGACCGTCTGAGGCAAAACAAATACTCGAATATCAACACACCAGTTGACGACTTGAATGATGAATTCGGAGGTCTTTCGCCACAGGACGAATGAAACGCACTGAAAATGGTGGAAGATGGTTGTGTCAGCTGATTGATTACCGTACCGTGCACCAGATGGTGAAGCCACCATCAGTTGGATAAAATTTGCGGATGGTCCGGCAACCAGGCAGTCACGAAATAGGAAAACCCTGGCTATCCCGTTGAGTAAAATGGGTAGATGTCACTTACATGGTTGGAGGTCTCGTGATCACTTTACCTGCAGGTTAAAAGAATATCACAAATGGCAATATTCACTCAGTTATCAATCCATTTACATCGGTTACGAACCTGACAGGAAGGTAGGCTGTTTCGAGCGGCTGTTTGGGCAACAATAACGTGGACTATGCCGGAGAAATATAAATAGGAAAAAGGGATGCAAATGGATAAAAGAGGACTATGCAAAAGATTTGAAAATTTTGTGGATGCAAACACACCGCAACGTGCCGCAGTCCTGTTTCACCTTATTCTATTTCTTTTTGATATTCTCGCCTTTTTCTAAGATATTCTTGCCTCAATATTACTGTCAGCGGCGGCTCAAGCCACATTATCCTTCGATCCAGCAGACGACCATTATGAATGGATTAGTAAAAAGGATATAGGCACTCACCAGAACCCAGGGGCAATTTTGTAGGCGAAGATGAACAATGTGACGAAATACCATCCGATAGTAGATACTTCTTGTACATTTCCGCAATTTTCGGCAAATGCGAAACAATTTCCACTGAGCCATTATTGTCCTCTCGGCGACTGTTATTAAAATCGGAAAAACAACCAGCGGGTAGAGCAGAGGCAGCAAATAAAGCAACAATCCACAATTCCTTCGAATTAACGACGGTTTTTTCAAGCCAATGAACTACTGTGATGACAGTCAAAGAAAGGAAGTGACCGGAATGAAAGTGGTTGAATCGACTTAACATCAAGTACAGAACTAACAATTAACAACATGGCTACATGTAAGATGATGAAGTGAAGTGATAAAGGTAAACTGGGATAAACAGCACCAACACAGAAAACACTGCATGACCAATTAGCGAGCGTAGTATAATCCATCGATCAGACAGTAACTGGTTCAAAACAAGTACAGCTAAACAGAGAGAAAAATCACACAGTAACCGATTGTTGAAAACCACCAAAAACAGCGAAGTACCACAGTGAGAGATACATGCCCTTGACTTTATACGTTGCAATAGATTTTGTCCTGAATCTATTCATTTATTTTGATTTCATCGGACGACAACAAAACAGTGGGTGTTACTTTCCATTAGTAACATACTATATAAATGATTCATAGCAGTTTTCCATCATAAGAATAAGTGTTTAATTGTTGGAGGTCTGAAGATAGGATGATAAAACATTGTGTCCCTTTTACGAAACTTGGGTTGCTCTACAGAAGCGAAAACCAAATGGTAATATTAAGATTACTGGTGAGTAGTCGAGGATTTGGTTAATTTCAAGTTGAACATCACCCACAATTGATCGCAGCTGTCGCATTCCCATAGACTTCCAGTCGGCCCCTTTCGAAAAGAAGCACTAGACTCGAGTTTCGCTCTCATTAGAGCTCGTCAGTAGTGCATATCCTTGCCACTGCCGGGACTAGAACTCCCTAGATTTCCTCGAGCCTATAGCACAGCCCAGCTGCATCTCGCTGTACGCAACAGAAGTGTTCCGCTGTCGCCAATCGAGAGGCCAGATTTTGTTCTTTCGATCAGTTCACGTATTTGTTTGTTCATCTACAACTGCGGTGACACATGGATGACAGAGAGAAGACTGAAGAAACGGACCGAGGAACATCTACCAAAGTGGCTGCGCCAATCGAACAGTCAACCAAACAACAGTCGTACGCTAATCAGCAGAAACCCGATCTCACAGGTATTTGGCTCAGATTAGACAAGCAGCCAAAGTACTTCCATCGTTCCGTGCGATTACAACGTACCACCGTACAAAACTGTTCAAGTTTATCGAGGCCTTGTCAATCAATCGCCAAAAACTTCCGTTGTGTGCCAAAGGGATTTAACTTTTACATTAATCCTGTCTTGACTTACCAAACCAGGGTAAAGGTAGCGTTAAGAGGCCACGGGTTATTATTCATTTATTTCCAATTAACCGTTCGCTTATGTTAATTTCGAGTGTTGCACGGCTGCGATTGAAAAGTGTACGAAATGAATTCATCCTGCGAACTTCGTATAAACTTCGCTGTTCAAAATACAATAAGAAAAAGGCATTCTTATTCTCCAATGTACGCCAGCTCACCGTAAAACAAATTCAATTTGTGGTCGGGCGAAAACAATGTCATCAAGAAGTTCCCGAAGTAACATCATCTGCTTGCCGCGGAGAAGTGGCATAAGGCGAAGGGAGGCCAAATACAATAAGTTACCCTTTGGATTCATGCACAACTCCTTGGTGAGGTTGTGTCCCAATGGACAATCTTGAACGGTAATCTGTGAGGACCACACAGAAAAACTTAACAATCAGGTATTTTTTTTAAATTATTTTCATAAATAACCTTGACCTATAATCATTTTAAACCGCCGACTGTTTACTTGTACAGATTTTTCACTTATAAAAGCCATATAACCGCGGTTGAGGCAATGAAATATTATAAGCTGATCTCCGGTTACCTCTATGAACATCACCGCAGTAGAGCGACTGAACCATCAATCAAGTTAAATAGTACTAGCATGATGTATGCGGTTGACCGAGTAAATGCAATTGCTGCCGGTGAATCAAATCTAATCGGACAGTTAAACGGCTTGTTGGGCCAGCAACAGCATTTGTAGTGGTATCATACTTATCGATCTGGTGTAATCAACGATGTAACTATTTGTTAAACAACCCACGAGGACATACCGTTACACAGCCTCCAGAGACGGAAAACGTGTCTTCACTCACCCGAGACATCAGTAGCAGTGCTCGTACTGCCGTCTCCGACTCTAACGCAATCAACGTGTGTGGTAGATCGCCATAATTGTCTGCATTTTTACTCGGAATCCACGGTGGTGAGTTTCTAAGCGCCAGCCGTTCGATCCAGGCGATTAATGGTGACAGGACGTCTGCCGAGAATGTGGATGCCAAATGCAGACGCCACTGCAGCACAAGCTGCTCAAGCGTAGAAACGAGACAGATGAGAAGGGGGAAAGCGTGTGTACAAGTTGGATCAACAGCCAGTGTATCACTTTCGTCTTCTACAGGGATACGTAAGCGAGGCCATATGAGGGCAGCCAGATTTCCATTCGGTCTCCCATACCGAAAACAAACTCGAGTACCAAGGTCAGGCAAACAGGATGGAGTGAAACCAACGGGCTCCAATAGCATAGAGTCAATCGGTGTGTCAAGACTAAGAGCTTGCCAGTCAATAGTTCGTTTGTCCATTCCCTGGTTTTCTGAATTGGCCGTTTGAGTGGACGAAGCAGGAAGAGTAACAACGTCTACGTCACAGAGCAATTCTGGAGCGCCCGTTAAAACGCTCCCACACCTGCAACAAAGCAGGAAAATAAGATGAACAATTTAACGTTCGGCGGCTGCATGTCAGTGAAGAATAAAACACCACTGCCGTCAACATGGAAAGTGCCGAAGAAAAAGTGCGATTGAACATTATACACAATAATTAATTTCCACTTGCGTTCAGTCGTGTCCTGGTCAACAGAAAAATGAAGCCACCAAGGAGGTTAACAGCTCAGTTTCAGCAGAATAAGGATTACCACAGTATAGTGAAATGAAACGATATACAAGTTGTGCCAAAGGCTCTGTACTAATTTGTCCGTTACAAATGAAAAACGTGACATAATTTATGAGCATTCGAATACAGCTCATTTTACCGATGAAAGGACTATTGTTCCAATGATAGGCTGGGTCGCATTCGTAGAACCTGACCTCAAGTTGTTGACACCCAAGAGGAACAAAGAAAAAATAAGTAAACAGTATGCAAACCACAGTTTACTAAAACCAGCGGTCTACGTGTGGACATTCAAACTGAAAAACTATTTTCGGACAGTGCCTCTACATACGACAATTTATAAGAATCTACAAGTTGTTCAGTGAATTAACTTCTCCGCATACACGTTCGCTGGAAGTTGTCAGATTATGTAGACATGATCGGAGAAAGTAAAAACGAGAATAATCTCAGTGGATAATTGTGACTTTGGAGTGGTTAGCATTGAGCTATTCGTCAGCTTACTCGCCCTACGGATATCAATTTGTTGGGAAGATCTGACCTCCCAGATGACCGATTAGAGCGTGTACCGTGTAAAGGACAACCACTTGTCTACATGGAATTTTTGTCTAAATGGAATTCGAATGAGACATCAGCCAAACCCGATACGAAATCGATAAAACAACCGTCAACACATTCAATTCACAAATACATTCATAGCACGGATAACAACAAGCAGTACGAAATCAATATGACAAGAACGTCCTGGTGGGAGAAATCGGTTGAACATACTTTCCGAAGGTTAAACAAGCGATTAACTGAGTGAAGTCGAATTACAAAAGCACATACAATAGGTTAAAGAAACTCAGGCATGAAGTTAAACAGGGCTTTAGAGCAAGCGCAATCAGTAGAATAACTTGTGCATGTGAAGAACCAAAACACCAATTGAGGACAGATCGCAAAAGATGTCCGAAAATTACGTAAACCGGTCACTGAGTCAGACGCCGAAATCAATACAGCAGTCGGTTACATATATGTTTGACTGTCAGTTACCGAAGATGCGTTAGCATAGGGATTTTAAAAAAATGAAGGCCACTGAACTCAGCTCATAAAACCTTGGTCTGAATTCAAGTAATCAACATCAAGACGCAGATAAACAATCGATTTGTGAGTGATAGTGAAAAAGCGCCCGCAAGACAGCTTCAGCGTGACCTTGTCCTGTTGAATCGGTCAGCATTATTTTAGATAACTCAGTGAAACGGGGACAACAGTAACACCTCCGAATTAGACTAGCCGTTACATCCTTCAATGTTTCCAGCCAGGAGCCGGGAAGGTCACGAGGGCCTCAGTATGAAAAAAAAAAACCTACTGTTCCTAACACACCAATGACTGATTTTGTCTCTCAAATGCACATAAGAATCAAAATCACTAGAACTTCATTGTTCAATCCAGAACCAGCGGTATTATTTGTGTGACATCCGTTTGAACATTTTATTTACTCGCCGCCCAACCCCCTTCTGTAACATAATTGATGACACAACAATGCCCATATGAAGGATGCTTTGGTCGCCATCTTGAATTTGGACACTTGTACTTATGTTCAACTATCGACGGCCGAAAACTCCCTTGAGACCTACCATTTCGAACAAACGTTATCAAACTGTTTTGCGGTCGTTTACTTGACCTCAGGATGGTACGCAGGTGACCAACGAAGTAAAGCGCAGAGCAGACCCTACAATCTGTTTTGGAATATTTTGTACGCTAACGACGCGAGCCGCAACCCAAAGCATGGGGCAGAACGGAAAATACTACCGACTAGTCGGTGCCCAATGGACAGTGGCAATCAATGGTATCTTGCTGTCGACGTAGTCCACTGACTTACCGTATGAAACGCGCAGTACACTGTTTCCATACAACATGCGTGAACAAAGAGATGAGGTGGTTGGTCCAAAGGTCAATTAGCTGATATTGAAACGGCTAAATGGTAAGAAAGAAATGAAAAATATGAGTGTAAATTGATTCAACTCGGGAAAATAAAGTACAGGAAGAAAAACCAAGAACATCAGAAGTTGACGATAACACACCGTTTTTGGACGCAGACCAAAGTGAATGCAGGAACCGAATAATCGAACAACGGAATTGATTGTCACTGCAATAAGCGCTGGAGTGATGCCCTTCTGTAGCAGGTAACTCTGCCAAAAAATAATACAAGATTGGGATTGTTAGTCGTGAAAAGCATCATGTTTCGGGCACAATGATGGTGGAACTTATCATTTTGTAACCCATATAATTCTCCTGCTTAAACGTAAAGTATTAAGATGGAAGTCCAATAAACGAAGTTCGTTACTGTCGGAGAATTCCCATAAGTAGCGGTGTGACGAACAAGTGTTTTCGGTAATTCCTTCTCAATACAATTACATAGGTTGCATCAAGACATGTCATGAGATAAACCGCAAAAACTACGAAGTGACTGTTGATGAATGGCAATAAAGGCTACTACTAGACCACACACAATAAGAACTGGACGTTGACTGAATGTTACGTCACACGGTCAGAGTCAAATGTTCGTGGATGTGATTGGTCTGTGGCCACGGAAGTTGCAAGGACTGAACAAATTTCTTTTGAGAGCACAGGTTAGGGTTGCGTAATCTAATAGCAATCGATTCGGCGGTCACCAGAATGCGCTGACGGACAGCTTTTGGTTATGTGAGCAACTCTCTAGACAACCGGGAATGCTTTGGTGAAGTCTATGCGATGGTTGGATGTCAGCTGAATGTGCAACGATGGCGCCAGTAATTGATTTACGACAACCGGTTCCGATCCAAGGTGGATGATATTCCTTGATCCACACACAAACATGACCCTGATCTTGACGGTGTGACGTAACCTTCAGTCAACGTCCAGTTCTTATTGTGTGTAATCTAGTGGTAGCCTTTATTGCCATTCATTAACAGTCACTTCGTAGTTTTTGCGGTTTATCTCATGACATGTCTTGATACAACCTATGTAACTGCATTGAGAAGGAATTACCGAAAACAGTTGTTTGTCGCATCACTGTTTTTGAACTTCGTTACAACGATTTCGGGAAAACACAACTCTCTCAAGTCTTATAAGATAACCGATCAAGAAGAGCAAGTCTGCTTATCAGCACAATTTTGAAAAACAAAAAGATAAGCCGCGATTGACATGAGTAACTAAAGAAAGCTAACGCAATCAAATAGTCTGTATAACAGTCATCACCAAAGCCAAACAACCGAATGTGAACCGCAGCGTGGCCGAATTAGCAAAATCAAAATACGCGTTGCCTCATGTATAGTTTCACGAGAGCACCGAATGTGTATTACATAAAAGGTGTCCTGACAGACCCGTGTTATGACAAAGGCCAACTATACGGTATGAAAAGAAAAATGCATTCCTACTGACCTCAACAACGAGCCACGTATCCTGAAGACAAGGCAGCTGCCCTCGAAAGTGGTCAAGAAGGTTGAATCCGAGACCTAACAGCTGATCGAATGACTGATGAAGAGGATCGCCCGGCAAATTCCTATAATGATAAGAAAACAGAACTGATATAAAGTGATTCGTTTGTGTGTGCATTTATAACCTTAAAATGGCACAATCACAAACAAAAATGTTTTCAACAGTACACGATTACCAAATCAGTAATAATAATAATAATAATAATAATAATAATAATAATAATAATAATAATAATAATAATAATAATGCGTGATAAACAACAATTAAACTCTAATCTGCAAAAGGTTTTCTCTAACGAAGACATAAAAAACATTAGTTGATGAACAGAATAGCAACTTTTAGTAAACAGTGAATGAGAACGTTGCCTCAATGCCTGTAAAGTGGATATATTGTCGCTAGGAGCAGACAGTATCACGTAACACCTATTTAACTTGACGCGCAACTATAATAGGTGATCAGCGAAAATTGGAACACTATTTTCAACGTTCCACTGATAATCTAGCCAACTTCGTTGTCGCATTCATTCGATCTGCCTAGCTGAAATGCTGGGGCGGAGATTATGCAGCATAATTGTGTCTTCGCGTTAGCTTCATACGTTTCTTAAAGAGGAGGTCGATAACAAACCACTTGAATCTTCATGAATAACCACGTTTGGGCCTTTGTAGTTAACAAATTGTGTGCCCGCCTTACTGAATGTCGACACAGAAGCTTTTGTAAGTAGAACAAGCCAAGCATGCAGAGCATGATGTAGCACTACATTTTCAGAGAAGAAAGCGCATTTCACATTCAGGTTCACTCTGAAAAGTGATTACTTAAAGTTATGTCAATCTCGAACGTTATATCGGCCGGCTTTCCAATAAGAATACACGTTGCTTTTCGGAATCGGGATAAAACGAACGCAACGTGTGAGCAATTTTAGGAAGTTATCTACAGAAGCAGTCGAAAAATTGCAGGTCAGTGTACTGAAACAGGTTTTCAAGTTCAAAAAACAGGATAGTGAACGATCTTTAAGGATGTTCATGTTTTGGGATTTAAACCAGGATAAAAGTATGACCTATTAATCCTAGATTAAACCTGCATCTCGTTTGCTTTCCATGGAGGACTATTTTAGGCCTGGTCGTTTTACCGACAAAAAAGCCAGGTTCAGCAAACAGGCGGTTGATTATTTTGGAGAGGGGTTCGATGAGTTATAAATTCACCAGCCAGCTCTTGTGATTCGGCTGGCGTTTCAACTATATCTGGACCCAACTGACATGCCCTAACAAATGGTATACTACCTCCGACACCTGCCTGTTCTTACCGGAAAAATCCGTCAACTGGTTTTCTTTTGCATCTTACCTACGTCGGGCAGGCAGTTCTTCTCGCTTACAAACCCAGAATGGGGTCCACATGATTCAAGCAAACTTCGAAAACCAAATCGGACCCAATGGCGCGAATGCTGCTGTCTTCCTGACATACGGTCTGTCTAAAGAGCTAAAGAGGCGGGTCAATAAAGATCGTCATATAGACGCCGCGCTCTCCTCGCATAATACACAGCTGTTTGTGTATAAGAGACAGGTATACGAGGTTAAAACGAATTAGATCCTCCCCATCTCTTATTCTCCAATACGGGTTTTGCATTAATTAGCCTGCCACATTAGTTATCACAAAGTTGGTTCATATGCATACCTTGTTAAAATAACATCGGCACTGACATCGGTACTGATTGGTGATGCACTGTTGTAGTAAGATAAATTTCCGTTTCAATTCCCATCACCCGTTCAAATATCAGAGATAAAATTGTGCCTCAGTAGTTCGGCACTTGTTAGGGAGGATCAACAACGACACACTTTTGTATTGACTACAGAGCTTAGTCGAGTATCCAGCTATTCAGTTCGTGAACAAACAGCAATCGTCATTCCATCCTTATGATCAGGTAGGCTTTCTGTTCTGAACACAAATGTCGCTGGCTAGTAGTACAGTTGATTTTTTTAATCATGAAGACATCCATTTGGATAAAATCCGGGCTCCGGTTAGGTTCAAACCAGTTGCAGAAACCGCACCCACCCACGAAGCATTTGCTCTGCCAGCTAAGCCAAGAGGTAACGATGTGATTCTTGGGAGTTCGCGTTACGACTTCATTACCAATCCACAAAATTATTCAAGGGAGGGACTGACATGATAGGGCTATCTCGAACAACCAACACTGACATCCATCGGCGCAGCTATTGAGCATCGTTATGAGTGAGAAGTATAGTTGATTTATTAAGTATGAAACAACACATTTGTGGAAGACCGCCGGTTTCAACAGAATTCAAGCCAACGATGATGACGTTTAATAACTGAGCAGTCTCTATGTACTTTTATCATTATCAAACCAACTATCTCCCCCAACCCGTTCTAACAGAGAAATGTGAATGTAGATACAGCTACACAAGCAGAACGTAGCGTTGACCACGCATTCAGAACAAATAACACACCCCAACCTGGACGGACAAGTGTCAAAACCCCTCAACATCGTCAGAAAGTCTTGAAAAGTTACAAATTTTTATGTTGTCCCCAGATGAAACTGGAACGAGCCGTTCAAATAGGTTACAAAACTAAAAACGGATGACTTCTCCAGTTTACCGAAACCGTGGTCATTAACAAATGAAAACTACCTCTGTGAGCCCAGAAAGAAGGGTACATCAGAACCAGATTGTTCAGATGACTGATGTTCACAATATGTGAACATGCAAGACCGACTACGTAGTTTTGCTTCAGTGTTCACCGAACTTTGTCCCACATGAAATGAGTGCACGGCATACCATATGCGCTGTAGCGAAATTTACAACCCACTCTGAGTCCCTTTTTGTAAGTACCAAATGGTAACCCCGATAGTAAAGACAATTCCAGTAAGACAGATCGTCGACGATGAACGAAGTTACCTGAACAGACCGTTGTAGGCAAAAACAACATAGAACTGAGGAAACCTGCAAGCTGGAAACGACTGTCATATACAATCAGATGTTGGGAAGTCTACAAGGCAAAGAGAGATGAAAAATAACTTCAACCCTTCGAAAAAGTAATTGAAAATTCAGATAGACTAGTTACGTAAGCTGAATGTTTTAGCCTGTGTATTACACGATGCGGGCCGTCACGAAGCCTCCGCCTAGACAAAAGCATTCGAAGACGAGAACACATGAAGTGGCTGCCGTGACTGTGACAATTGACTATGTGACAGGGAACCACCTACCTTGCGCACTACGCTTCCACTGCTTAGTCGCCATAAAGGTTAGTGATGCATCGAAATCCGCTAGGGCAGAGTTTTACAACAGTGATAGGGTAACACAAGGTAGACCAAGGAATCGAATCGTCGGACAATTTGGTTGCAAACAACTTACCTGGTTGCATCAAACAATTCACTGATGGCACAGGACAAGAAATGAAGCCATGCACCCAAAAGTGGAAGCAGGAGCTGTTCGGTGCCTTGCGGTGAATGATCAACACGATTCGTCTTCTCAAGGAAGTGGTTCGCATAACAGATCTGCACTTTCATGCACGATCGAACTAGCGAAGGAAAATGAGCCCTAAAGAGAAACAATAGAATATTATGTCAGGTTTGTATTCTAATAGTCACAATCGAGCCAACAGAGAGTGAAAAGCAATGGTCACGTTCCAGTCTATTAATGTGCACCAAGAAAAGAGCACGGAAGTCACAACATTGTTCACGAAATACAGTAGTTTCGAGTGATCGGGTTTGTCATCTGACTTAAAACATATCCGTTTTGACAGTAATGTCAAGAAACCGTATTCCGATTGACAAATGTCTAGTCCATCTTCGGTGAATTATCTCGAATCCAGACCAGGGTTCACACGCTTCTCAAATGTTGCGCGTCAACACATCATAGAGTGTAATACGAACAGCAACAAACGGCTATCTTAAGCAGCGGATTTCGATAACCAAATAATCAAACCTCGCGAACTTTAGAATGGCGAGTTCAGCCGCTTTGGGAGAAACGGAACACAAGTTCATCTCCGTCTTAAGTAGACAAATTAGGTATTAATAGGATAAAGAAAAAAATCTCCTCTAAAGGATCTGCACTTGAAGTGAAACAGGAGTGGATGCTATGAAGTCTTGAAAATGGGCCCTTGAAAATACGAGGAGGAAAAACATAAAACGGATCAAACAGACCAAAACTATGGCCCATTCTGTACGATTAGGCATTGGGATACAGAGAGCAAACAATGAAAGTATAGCCTAGACAACAACCATATTAGAACTTTACGCAAGATAGTGCCGGTTGCACAAATAAACAATGATGAAGCGTCAACTTCGCTCTAAAAATATGGTTTATTAAATCAAACATTTTTGAGGTGACTCTTTTAGCAGAGTTCCTTGGTTGTGGTTAGTCCTATCGCTTCCGATCGAAAAATGTACATACTAAACATTCATGCGTTCATGTGTGATTTCAAAACCAGTGGTTGTGCGAGTATACTTTGAGATAAGGACGATGTAATTGTGCTCGGTGCGAACTAGTAATAAAATCTCCAGGCTGATCAATCGAGTGTAGGTAAGAGTAACAACAACCTGCTGATGTTACTTCTATTTATTGCAATCAAACTCCAGAATGTACATCACAAGGTGTTCGCTGCCAGGTGATTTGAGGGGTGACTATTATCAGATCACCCAAACCTTCGCAGAAGCGATCGCAATGAACGGAAATTGAAATTGAAAACGCGTGAATCGTGGTCAGTGATATTCAGGTAACGCGAGTTCTGCCATGGCCAAACAAAGAGGAAGTTCGCATCAACACTACCCAGAACAGCCCGATTTCCAAAACATAATTTACGGATGACAGAGAACAACACACACCTCACAGTATCTAAAGCATGCCGTGGAATACAGTCAGAGCCCCCAATACGAATGTCGAGACAGGTGGATAGACAGCGAAGTGCCTCGAGTTGCAGTCTGATCGCAAGCTTCAGTGGAAGTGCGACGGGAAGAGAAGTAACCAAAGATTCCAGATTGCCCACATCCGTCAAGTCGGTTATGGACGTTATCAAATAAGAACAACAGCGTTCGACGAGTTGAAAATCATTTACCTGAAAGCCATAGAAAACAGTACACATACCGAGAGGGAAGTTAGATTGAAACACGAATGATAATAATTATCGATCGCACATGCACCTGCTCCGAACTTAAGGTGCTCTTTTGGAACCAATGGCAAGTGATCATGTACGTTTAACCACTTTCATAATCTATTGTGCACACACCACGATCATCGTGGGAATGTAGTTTCACAAACGGCACTCGGTAAGAAACAAGACGATCATGGGGAAGATGTTTTAGCAGACAGAATTGTGTATACACGTCTGCCTATAAATATAGCACGACCATTTTTTATGGTAGTACGGGGCATTTGCCACAAAAGTAGGAATAAAATAGTTGTCTGATTACTACCGAAAAAAGCGTGGGTTTTCTGAACAGCAAAATTTCACAACCCCCTGTACGGGAAACAACTTTCTGTTGAACAGGTTTACTGACACAATGAAACAATGTAGGACAAGAAGGTGAGCAACATAGTATAGCCACGAAGTCTAGTCAATTACAAGTGAGTCGACCAGTCAAAACAAAAGTAAATACAGTTTAATAGGTAGGAACAAGATAATGTTTAAAAGATTTAGAACAGCGAGGCGCGCAAGCTATTTATAACGCTCCCAGTTTAATACAGAGCCACTTCTTACCTGGGTGTAACAACCTACTCAGCTTCTATGTTCACATCATTCACTACGGTCTTAATGCGCCATGAATATAATTTGTACCACGTGCCTGTTAGGATCAACATTCAAGGTTCCCTCTAGGTTGACTGTGCGACCTAACCAGCCACAACTGAATACAGATCTCGTAAACATAATGACCAGAGCAGCGTGGTACCTGGGAGTTCGTGACTTACTGACACGTGCGGTGCTAACATCAACACTACAGGCTCCAACCATTCAAGTTACTGACCAAACGTCTTGCAGCACTTATGGTACTTATTGAAATGGTCAACCCACACGTGAACATACAGGTTCACTATTGAGCCCTACAACCGAACCTTAGAGTTCCATCTCACTGCTGTTCAAAACGATCCTAATAAGGCACTGATGGGGGATTCTGTAAATTAAGTTGCTTCAACTAAACGTCGTAACCACTAATTGTCTTTCAAATGTTCTTTAGTGGGACATCTGTCATCCCAGTTGTGGTCCGTGAGAGGTTGAAAAATCAGCGTTCTAGTTACTTAATGCACCCCTTAGAAAATACTGATAGACAGTAGCTTCAGGTTTCCGCTCGACATCATAAGCACTCGTAGCTAATCTAAAGAACAGGAATCAGTCAAATAGTCGTTTCAAGCGATATGCCATGTTCACCCTGCGACACCCAAGATGCGAGTTGTACAACGGTCTGCTGTCCAGCTTTACGTCGAACTGTCGTATCCAGACGAAAAAAGATTCAACCCAGCAGTAAATCGGGAATTTGTATAAGAGACATATTTGAAGAGAAGCCAATGTGGTTCAGATGGTCTGCTGAAATCAAGCGGTTGACAACACTGGTGCAAGTTATTTATCGTCGCAAAACCGGATGATCATGATTTTGTCAAACAGTGTCCAGTCACACATATTCTAGCTTAACCATTCAACTGAATGTGGTTGACACGAACATGCCATACGAATGATAATAAACAATAAGCATTCAATATAGCAGGTTCGAATCCACTAAGCCTAGTGGAGTTCATAATTTACCAAATAAGGGTACATAAAATTGAAATAGCCGTAGATACCGACAACGAAGGGCGTAGAAGTGGAGGAGTACTGAATGAGAGCGCAAATCCGAATTAAGTAAGCCCGTTTCAACTAATGATGACAGGTTAAGAGCAAAAGGAGTTTCATCTGATTATATATTGAATGCACACAATCGAAAAGGCCAGAGGTTGTAGGGTCAAGCAGATCAACCCATAGGGAGAAAGATGTTGACCTACATCACTGACGTCCAATTTTATACTACTTGCGACCAGAACAACAGAAATGGCACTAAACAGGCCAACCAACGAACACTTTGTATGTAGTGCAGAGGTGGAGGCATCTAAAACAACAACGGACCGAAAGAATGCAGTGTTTGTACAAAACCTTTCTTTCAAAGAGGGAGAAAAGAGGGAGCAGTGGTGCCGTTTTCAGCTCAATATCTACGGGTAACTGCCATAGGTTTTGCTTAAGTCGTCAACAGTGAATACAATTGTGGGGTCCCGGAAGGAGGTTTCAATTAAGATAGCCGATGGGTAAAAGAATTCGTAGCGTAGAAAAACGTTGAACAATTTTTATGACCACTTGCGTTCCAACAACTCACCGATGAATCGCAATCAAAATCTGTAGCATACGCCGATTTAGTTCATGGATGGAAGGTAATATAAGCTTGTGCAAATGGCGGACATTAGTTCAAATTTTTCGAACAAATGCTTTTTGATATTTGAAAAGCTTACCAGCGCTAAGCGAATGTTGACACTGGCTTCCATAGTTAATCGACAAAGCTGTAGCACAGAAGGCAGGGGGACACCAGTTGTCTGTGACAACAGGGAAGGCCTTATCAATGAGGGTTCGAGTTTGTCATGTTTTGAGGAGAGATCGCAAACGGGTAAATGATTCGTAACCAACACTCTGAACAGCCCAGGAATTTTGAAGATCTGAAACAGAACACGAGCACTTCAGTCAACACCAATAAGTATGATACAAAAAAGAAACGCTTTTGGCATCAAAAATCTCACCGAACAGGCCACTGTGGAAGAATGGCGAACCCCTCGGATCAACAGGGCGGGAAGCCAAAGACCGGCAGCATCTGCTGGTAGTCTAATTCCAGCCATTCCTGATCTGTTATCCAACAACCACGACAGACGTTGTGCCAGTTGACCTTGAGTAAACAGAAAAGAGATTGGGTCTAACGCCATTAGTTTGCTATGATCCTCTTCAAGATCCGAGTCTGGCTTGTGGTCATTGGTGGAATAAATCAATCCGTAAATTTGTGCATTGAACAGGTTTGCTTTGTCCGACGGTTTCAGCGAGATACTTTTGAAAGTAATCAGTGTGGAAGCCCATTCGAATGCGTTGTTTAAAAAAGCCTGCAGCCATTGAAGAATATAACAGTGAAACGGGTACACTCACCTCTCCATAACCATCACATAACAAATTAGTTAAGCCACGGATACACTCCACAGCCAAGCCCAGAGAGACACCGACTGCGTGGCCATTAATGTCGACGGCAGCTGCAACGGATCCTACACTTGTCAATGAACTCACGGCTTCATCTAGACACCATCTAAACAGAAACGCAACGCCGCCTTTACCACCACCGCCACTCCCACCAACACCCTCAGACTCTTGCGCCTCTATATCATGGGATGAGAGGAGGCCATAAATGAGGCTGGGAAACGACGGTGGTGCCAAACTAGGAACATGCAGTCCACGACGCGTCTGAGCCAATGAGGTCGCTATGGTAGCCAACGCTAGGCGTCGTTGATAAGGCACACGGGAGCGAGCAAGATGAAACAATTCGCCAACAGTATAACCGGCGCGCTAAGGGAGAAATTGGAAAACAGACAACTGTTCATAACGGACGACTAATGAGAAACGAATAAAACTACAGTAACTATCGTTAACGGTAATTGTAACTTATGTAACCTGCCAGGCAACTGAAGAAAATTTCAGCGCATATGTGGTAACAGTGTACACTCGCAAAATGGTAACAAAACCGATTCAATCTAGTTAGGTATCATCAGCACAACGCATATAGGAGAAGGGAATCCACGACCTACGGGCAAGCGTCAGAACGGTATCGAACAGACCCACATCAACCAACAGCTCAGCTAGTTGAAAGTGTACAATCGAGCCGACATTTCGGACTGTGTGGAATCAGCCCACTAGTATTTACAAAGGTGTGATTGGGAACAAACTGGTCAGACCTGAAGCGTCACAATAATGGTTCAACGACGAATAAGTAGGCTGGCGACAGCCCAACCCTCACCGCATTATTGATATTTCCATCGGAATAGACTAGTATAACAATAATGCATATTCTCGCTTCGGTCAGGAGTTGAACGTCGATAAAAGGACCCTGTGAGGGAAGCGTACTGAGCTTAAATTTCAACCACAAAAACTTGTAAAGAACAATGAAACTTCTTTTGATTTTACCGCACCCGCTCGTGGGCTTTTGGGTGGACTCAAAAGAGTATTGTATGTCACCTCCAGAAACAACCATTGAATCCGAACACTCGTCAGGAATCAAAATGGGTTTACCAAAAATGTTAAATGTGAGCAAAACGCCAGTTTCTACAAAACGGGAATCACGATATGTGTTAACATTTTTGGTAGTTCTGCTCACGTTTACTTCGAGAAAACGTTACATTAGAACATGAACAGCTGAGTATTGAGAAGCGAAGATTAAAACGTTTAGTCGGTTGGACATTTTGAATACCTGATGTACCACGAATGATTGTCGAACCATTCGGCTGCAACATACTTACTTCAGGTTCCTCACCATGATGATGGAGACCTAAATGCGTGTCGACTATTGCATCTGGTGGTACCACCAGACCACACAGGTCAAATCGAGCTTGAGACGGAGTAGAGGGTTTATTTGCTGGTTGTTCCACTGCTGCTCCAGACTGATCCGCTGTAGAGTCCTAAAAACGAATTCGTATGGCATAAAATTTAAATAAAAAAACCAAGCCAATGCTCTAATGATTGCACGAACATACACGTATTCGGCAAAACAAATCCTTAGATGCACGGAACGCCTAAAAAATTGAATAAAATTCTGTGAATGCACTTAGCTGCTAGGAAGGCAAATGACCATTAACCGCCAAAACAGTTAGATTCTGATCCTCTGCATCTGTTTTTAATCTATCTAAATTGGAAGTTACTGAGAAGGGTTAACGTGGAATCGTCCACATCGTGCGCCACAACATTTAATTAGATGTAGAGTACCACTAGTCTTTTACTGTTTGACGTTATGCACGATAGATGACTTAAGCGATGGTTTATCACGTTAACAAATAACATGAATTAACAGGTGGGTAAAGTGGATTAGGATGAAACTTTGAAAATGCTGTGCATAGATGTATAGAAAAACACCTGAATCAAAGTAGATTGGCAGATTTATCGAAAACAACACAAGGTTTGTTCCGAAAAATGAAGTATTTATGGAAAGAGTAAGCTCTCCAACTTATGCAGTTTGCAGGACCGTCAACCGTATTTCAAAGAGATTTAAAAACGCAGGGTTGAGGAAACCGAAGATTAACTTTTATAGTCATTCCTTATGGAGGCCACTTTTTCCACACAAATACTCTTGATTTTATGTAAAGCTGTCCGATGCAATTCATTTCAGTAATCATTACCTAGTTGCTCCCGGCGGTTGATCAGTTAAGACAAGTGCGTCCGGCAACTTACTGAGCTGAAAGCCTACAGTGATGGCCGTCAATTTTCTAACTACTCGATGCGCAACAACACACCGAATATCGTAGAATTCGCCAAGAATCATACAGCTAATTGGTCCTATTCATCAAGTATTAGAATTTATGCAGTTTTCAATAAAAACCAAAGCAACTCGCACAAATCAGCTAATTTCTATAGGTTTCCCAAGTGCTATTTACAGGCTGCCTGATTCCGAACAACGAAGATACCCCGAATATACTGGTTGATTTCAAGTGAATACAGCTCAACAAAAAGCTTAAGATAGGAAGTGAAAGATGACAGTAAACCACCTTTCCACATGCAGCTTGCTTCGTCGATCGATTCTAAAGGTCAACGCATGTGTTCATAGCTGTTTCACTCTGAATTAAAGGAGGACTTTGTTCTGCCACTATGTGGAAGAAATATGTACACTCTGTATACCCTACAGGAAGAATTACAGTGTACTAGACATAATGACACCCACATAGTTTGCAAACCCAACAGGAAAAAAAACAGAAAGGAAACAAGCAGTACGTATTGTATTTTTAATAAATGGATTGGGAACTCAACGGTATCATCAAGTAACGTTCCAACCAATTCGGGTGGCTCTCTTCAGGGACGTTGTAATCGAAATTGTATCAGTAAAAAACACTAGTGTTAAAAGCGAGGCTCAAACTGTATAACTTCAGTCGTACTAGATTGGATGTGGATATTTCAGAAGACATAATGTATGCGGAAAAAATGTAGATGGTCGATCGCAGAGAAAGTCTTCAGCGTGCAATCAGACTGCTGTGGTCAGCCTGTCATGCACACACAAAATGACTCAGTCAATACAGAATCAACCACTGGATCGCACGTCAAGACCCATTCTGTGACCTTTCCGAAACCCGCAGTCAGCTATGCAATCGCCCTAATGAGGATGACCTAGCCCAATCAATACTGACAAGGTGGTAGCGGGTGGCATGCGGAACTGTAAAAGATGGACAGAAAAATTAAACTTGGACAAAAAAAACACGTTCACCGATAACATATCTAGAGCAGCATAAAAGTTTGAAATATCAGTGTGGAAGTGATCGACTGACAAGAATGACAGACACTTCCTGTGAACAGCGAAACCCAATTTCTTCACTTCCGGCTATGCTACGTATGAGCTTAATAACTATACGACATTCTCAAGTAAATTCAGACGACGTATGACTAATGCAGGGAGCAACTGGGACACTGAAATAAGATAGGTTGAGTAAGGTTCTGTGGAGCTGAAACAAATGGATGGGCGGATCGAACTGCGTCTTGCGTCTTTATGAAGAAAGACCCCTAAAGTGGAAAACAAACGGTTAGGCAACTGAGGTGCAGTATACATACTCGACTTTTCAAGGAAATACAGGGTTCATAGACTTACGAGATGTCATTTTAATGGACGGAAAAAGTAGCCTGACCGTTTTGAGTAACAGCGTTGGTAAAAAAAAAACATATCGCGACATTAATGAATGGCATTTGTTGCCGGTGCCCATCAACATAGCCTAGTGGGTAGGGCAGGTAAGCTTTGTGTAGTAAAAGACGATCGAAATGAATATCCTAACACACTGAGAAAAATATGTAATTAAAAACGAAGCGTACCATCGTCCAGAGAGAGGGTAAAAAGGCAACCGGTCATCATTTAGGGGTAAAAGTTGCAACGATATAATCAGCTGCATACTTCGGAATGAAATGGAGAGTACCTACAATGTGGTAAGGGTAGCCGTATCACATAATGCCGTCCCAATACCACACACTGAGGATAGTTTACAGAGCTCCCCTCCATCTTTCTGTATCTACTCCATGTTGCTGATAACCCGATTACACTGGGAAAAGAACAAGGTGCCTATCCGAAAAGACTCGTTAACATCCAGTGTTTTTGCCATGGTTCGAAAACGTCAAGTTCAGGCATATTCAGTTCTCACGTGGTAGATAGTAACCAACAAATTAAGCCTCCGAATCATTCGTACAGTTCACTAAGCCCATTCTGCATTGATCAGAAAGTAACTGTTTCCAACACTAGAGGGTCAACATCATAACACTCTACGATACATGTCGGCATGAACAGAGACAGTTCGTGTAACCTCGACGATTAACTTGGCCACTCATTCCCAAAAACATTTCAAATCCTACCAAACGTGAGCCACATGACATCAACAGGTGCCTGCCAGCCATGGCAGACACGTGTTCCGTTTTCATATCCATCACCATCCACATTCTCTTCCAGTAGACTGTAATCCGTCCCATTTACGTAATTACAGATTCACGAAGCGTTCTTTAATTTGTGCATATT
The DNA here is from genome assembly GCA_014220965.1 of Paragonimus kellicotti. Lineage (NCBI taxonomy): Eukaryota > Metazoa > Platyhelminthes > Trematoda > Plagiorchiida > Troglotrematidae > Paragonimus > Paragonimus kellicotti. The sequence continues at coordinate 87,834 of LOND01029119.1, forward strand.
AACCGCGTATGTTTCATATGGCAGTAAGCGTTTGAAGAAAAAATAACTGAGAACAGCAATTTTCAAAGGAGACATTAGACCCTGCCGCGGATTTGCTACCTATTTCCAAACAAGTGACTAGATTGCTTAGAGTACCCCTACTTACACATAATGGATTACTGAAAACATTTCAACCTAGTGTTTGTTTGAATAATTAGATGGCGAACCTCCTGCACACAGGATCAGCTGAATACGCAAGATTTTGCTGAATAGGGTTGTGAAATTTTCAACGAACGTAGGATAGAACAAGAAACCATATGTAAACTCAGCCTGATCCACAAGATGCACCGGAATAGAGACCACATGGAGGAAGGTGTTTACGCTGATACGAGTGCACTTGGCGTGTTATCACATCTCACCTGTAAATGAAATTCAGGTGCCTTCTTCCCGATAAGCGGTAGGTCTTGAGTCCATGCAAGTTTCTCAGATTCCAGTTGGTCGATATGTGGGAACTGTGAGCTTAGTTCGGTTGGATGTTGTGCTGCTTCCCGGACAGAAGTGGCCTTGGTACAAGACTTAGCTCGTTCCAATTCAGTTTCCTTGGGGCCTAGTATGAACAGTTGGAAAAGGTTACTAGAAATAGCAGGGTGGTATCAGAGGAGGAGTTAAAACTAAACAACGTTACCCAGTTAACCAACAAGTGGCGCCACTATAGCGGAGGCGTCTGAGAAGTCGCACACCTCAAACCGAACACCAATGAGAACATCAGAGCCAGGAGAAATCGATGTGGACAACACAGCATAGCCCACGTGGTAATAATTGCCACCAAAGTAATGTTAAGCACTAACATACTATAAGAAACAAATGTATTTTTATCTCTCTCAAACGGAGCTGTATCCTGATTGTCCATACCTCCAGATACCTAGCTACGTCCATCACTCATTTGGTATTTACTGAGAGTAACTGGGAGTAATACAATCAAATTTTGCTACGTCCGACCAACATCATCATCATCATCATAGACAGCAATACATCAGTGGTTCACACTGATGCTTGACTGCCACACAACCACGAAGAAGAACAAAGGAAAAAAAGAAACTTATATAGGAAGAAAGAAGAAAACAGAGGAGAGGGGAAGTGGACCTAACTACTAAAAATAGCTACGTCTATATTCAAACATACAACATCAAGGCGCCTACACCTTGCAAACAAACAACCGAGCTGTAAGTGAAAGTAAGGCGTCATCAGCAAGACAGCTTCCTTACGGCTTTCACTGCCCCGCATCATTAAGTGCACTCACTTCACAGACAACTCGGCCAAACAACGACAACATTCACGCCACTGAGCTCGATTAGCCGCCATCTCACCTAACGTCTCAAGCCACCGACTGTGAGTCGCGAGGGCCCCAGCCCGGGAGACGAACCCGATCTACAGTGACCAACCCCTTCGTGAACGATTTCATTTGTCTACGCCAGGTCATCATCTGTCCACCTCGCACCTTGCGCCAGTCGGCCGCAGCGTCGCAAACTCACACCACGAGACTTTAACGAGATCTAGCAAAGGATAGTTGGACGATCCTTACGTACATGAACATAACAATCCCTACAGTAATGAAAGAACAATGTAGCGAATAACCCAACATCAGAAAACAAAAGACATCGTTTGACAATGACATGGCCAAAGTACCCAATATAAAACCCATCGCTTCCGCTCATACATCCGTGGTGCCACCCGATATGAGCGATTGAACGCAGACATCGGTGGTCAAATACCTGGAGACGGTTCACGTCCTCTACCCTGAGTGGCCAGGTTTCGCTGCCGTAAAGTAATACGGCCCTCACTGTTGTTGATATACGCGATCCCTTAAGCTTCAGAGAAATACAGTCTTCTATCGCTCCATAAGGATGGTCTTAAGATTAGCGAACACCGCCCTAGCCTTGGAAATACGCGCTTCTATTTCATTCCCTACACCTCCGACGCCACCGCTGATGCAGCTTCCCAGGTATACAAACCGGTCAACAACCTCCATGACTTCATTATCTAACATTAAATCTACGTGATCACAACAATCTTGCAGAAGCACTTTGCATTTTGAGGCTGCAAAGCGCATTCCGAAGTACTTAGCAGAACGCGAAATAGCGTCCAGTGTTGTTTGTGCCGCTTGAAAGTTGTCAAACAGCAATACCTTATCGTCAGCATAATCAAGATCAGTCAGTCTTTCACCAGGTAGGAGGTCCACGCCGGCATCATTTGAGTGCCGCAGACAGTCCTCCATTATTTCGTCTATGACGAAATTGAACAAAAATGGTGAAAGGGGACAGCCTTGACGTACGCCGCTCCTGGTGCTGAAACTGTCAGATACTTCGCCGTAAACCCTAACCTGAGCTGAAGTATGGGAATAAAGCGCCGACAGTATGTTCACATACTTAGTCGGTACACCCCTACGTCTAAGCGACTCTAAAAGTGTAGATCGGTCCACCGAATCGAACGCACCTTTATAGTCGAGGAATATGGCGATTGTTGGCCGGCGGTACACATGACGCTGCTCCAGAATTTGACGAAGGGTAAAAATGTGATCTATACAACCCCGCCCAGGGCGAAACCCTGCCTGTTCTTCCCTAATGTTTACTTCCCGAACTGCAGTGAGTCGACGAAGTATAATTGATGCTAGAACCCTTGAAATGACTGGGGTCAAACTAATCCCTCTATGGTTTTCGCAAGAGCCCCGGGCTCCTTTCTTAAATATGGGAACTATTATCGAGTGACCCCAGCACGGAGGGATGGTCTCCGTCGTCCACACAAGTTGAAACAACTGAGTCAAGGCCTCTACTAACGCCTCTCCACCTTCTTGAAAAATGCCCTATTACGATTGAGAGCCGAAAGGCAATTGCGAACCTCAATCTCAGTGGGTGGTTCCAAATCTACCGACCAGGGTGCTACATCACAAGTTTGTGGCGGCAACGCAATAGAAGCAGCAGGCCAACTAAATTGACCCTCAAAGTGTTCTGCCCAACGCTCTAACCTTCTGGACTTATTACAGATTAGTGTACCATCTACCTCGCTGATAGCTTCACTGACCGACGGTCGCCTGGGACCAGTGGCACGGATCAGCTTAAACAGTTTACCGATGTTCCCTGAGGCAAATGCGGTTTCCATTTCCTTAACTTTTTCCACTAACCAAGCCTCACGATCAGCCTTTAGACTACGTTTCAGTTTCCTACGGATATCTCTTCTAGACTTGTTATGTGAACTACCAGGAGGTCCGACCAACAACATCATGAACAACAATAACAGTGATTAGCGTTGATGTATAATGGATGTATAAACATGGAAATTAACCTTAGCTAAAAGTAAGATGATGGGAGACTGAAAAAATACAGTATGTAAACGTTGACAAACGTCAAGGTGCAATAAATGTCAACAGGTAACAGATTTGCAAATGGAGTTGGTATTTATGTGATGGTCTACTCGTATCTTTCATTACTGCGTTAAGCCACTCGTCCTTACCCCCAAAAACAACTCAGTCAAACAACCACTTTGATGCAGACGAACGCGATTGGACAGCTCCCATAAGGTCCCAACAAGACTGTAAGGCATAAGGTTTACAATCCGGAAGATAAATGTCAGCCAGGTCAAACCGTACTAAGTCAAACCATTGCGCATAGCAAACGCAACTGTGAAAAACTTGGAAGAAAAATTCTGAGGATGTACTTGGAAGATAACTAGAAATCTGACAATCCTGACTACGAGTACCTGGTTTCATAAGACTCGCATATGAAAGACAGCACAGAGAGTGACGAAAAATCAAATCCAAGACGGTCTTGAGCATTAAAATAGAGTGACCACTGATGCTTTATGACTTATCGCAGAGTAAGAATGTTATCTATACATCCGCGATCAAGTCAAACTTTTCATTATTCACAGATCTTCAGAATGATGGGACGACGAGATACCACACACACATTTGAACACAAACAGGACCTTCTTACCTCGTGGTTGTCAGACTTCAGAAGCATTATTTCAGGGCGACAACGACTACTGATACGCATTTATCGTATCCGAAACTATTCGTAACACTAACAGTTCTGTTATTAAACTTATGTCACCATCGGCTCGAATCTAGGTTTTCACACTTCAACAATTAAAGTAAACAAAACTACTCCATTCTCTCATCTGTTTTAGCTCACGAATATTCCGCTTTTCATGAAGTTGGCCGCAGTTTGGCCGGCAGAGACCATCATCACCAACCAATTATGACCGATTATGAGAATCCTTCATTAGCAATCTCCTTGGAGTTGCTGCTGTAGTGAAAATGAACGATCACACCATACTACTCGTCAGTAGTCAGGCAGAGACAGGAACTTAGGTAGCGAAATAACCGAGGGAAAATACACGGAACATTGGAGTGCAATCTGACAAAAATTGATGACTTCCATACATGAACTTAACGTTGATAACTGTAGAATCTCGGGAGTGTTGTTATGTACAAACGAGTGTTTGTGTTCGAGATGAGATCGGAACACAAACACCCGGTGTTGATCCTCTGAGTACATTGCCCTTTGGCCATCCGCATTCTTGGCTCACAACACTGTGGTGATCGGTACTGCCCCGTCAACTGACTGAACCACGTGATTTGAATTGGGAATTAGTATAAAATCAATTGAAAAGCCCGTGACAATTCCTTACACTGATGGAGACCATTTCAGTTTGTAAAGCCCGCCGTCAAATCTACCGCATTCACGGTTAAGCCTAGAAACCCAGTTAATGTGTGCACAAAAGTGGATCAAGCAAATTATCATCGGATCTCGAGCTGTTCGGCAGTAAAACCTTTAGATAACCGCTTTACTCTCAGACCGTTTATATAACCGTATTGTTTCAAGAATTAGGCCATAACAGCTGGTTTAAATATTCCGCAAAACGATAAAAATGGCTCACGTATTCACTGTGGTGCGTGAGACAGTCAACCTCATGTGAAACACCATAAAGCTATTACGGAGAATCAACGAAAACTTAGATTTCGGTTCCGTACTGCTTTAACACAGTTTATCAGAGTACACAGAGTCCAGTTTCGTTAGAATCACCAAATGCCCGCCAACAAAACTAATTTTCGGATCTAATCTATGTCACGCTACTTTTTGACATACTTGAACACTTCGTAGGCAGCTATAGACTGGATTTTCAACTAGTCTGTGACGAACTTGTGCTTACTTAATCGAATTCCCAAAATCAAACCAGCATCGACATATCAGTTACATCGGGCATGCGTGCGTGCATCGGGGAGTGGGACAGAGGAATCAACAACATGATTTTGTCAACTGTATATCAGGCTGAACTGATCAACGATGTAAAAAGTAAGAAACATATTAAGCAGTGACTTCCGAAAATCTGATGCGTAAACGGCAGTGCGATCCGTGTAAATCGTGTAGCGTTTAAAACATAGTCACCAATGCTGTGAATGGCCAGGACAGTCCGCGTACTGTCCCTGGCTAAGAAAACATGTGACAGTAATCCGGAAAAACACCATCACACACCACGCACGCACACGCACTGCTGCGATTGTTCCAGTTGACGAATTTGTTTACTACATTCGTTACTTGGAACAATATGAACAAACGGTTCCTTGCCCAATTACTTGAAAAAATCTATAACAATAAGTGCTCGCAATTAAGCAAAGTTTCACTGTCCCTATAAGGTAACCCAGGAGAACCCCAATATAAAACTGATCTTTGCCCAAATTAACAGTGGACACTTACCAATAGGTATCAACTTGCGTTTTTCGTGTAACAGAAAGGCGATCATTGAAGGATCTAAATAGACAAAAATTACGGTGACGAGGGGATAAATTAACGACGCAGAAACAAGTACATGAGTAGGTCTTAAAGAGTGTCGACCATCTTCTGTGAAGGGCCAGAATCAGACACGGTTAAAAGCTGCAAACATGCGTACACATAACGGTTGCAAACAAGGGACCGACGCAAAATTAATACCTCATGTAAGACTAGTCTGACGGTCTGAGTTGGACGGGATAATAGAACACTATAAAACTGGGTGAGATTCAGAAAAAGTGCATCCACAGCGCCTTAGTTTGAACTAGTCGAAGTCGAGCGATTACTTGACCAGTCGAATGCAGTTCAGACTGCAGTTAATCTTGGCCAGGAATACATATGCAGTCATCGTTTCACTGCCGTTCAGCCAGAACCAAAAATCAGACCCACCCTCAGGAAAATGGCGTGGACCTTACGCAAGTTCCCTCACAATCGTGTGATTGCAAATTCACAAGCAAGTGACTCGTCTTACACCCACGTGAGGCAACGCGACATGGCCGGCCGAGTGACAGCGACAACACGGAACACATAACCTGCCATCTGTGCACTATCCCAACCACGGAATTATCGCTATTTCCGTTTCCTTCATACTGCCTGGAAGTATAAACGTAAAGTTGAACACAGCTGACCCAGCCTCCTGTTGTTAGTGAGTCCCCACAGTTTACTGTCAGAGGCTGCCTCTAAACAGAACTTTACAGTGTACTTCACCACATATATCTGGCAAACACTCCTTTCTTCTGGTGTTAGCGAACGGAGAGCAGGCACTTAATATTCGTAGTAGTGTGCACCAAACCGTTATACACCCAGCAAACGATAATGTGTAATTAAGACAAAAAAGTAATTAATAGTTCGAAACCAGTTACCAACAGTTACAGGGTACGTTAGTTGCCAATTCTCGGACCCTAGCACGTTCAGCTTGGTGTAACACCAGCCTGGCGGAAAATTTCGTGTACACGACTATCAGGATAAACACAACAAAAAGCAAAGCACTAGTATTCGGACGTTACAGGGTGAGTGGAAACAACTTGGTCAGTTATCCACATAACTCTCGCGCCGATATTGCAAAACGGTGCCTACTACCACAATAACACTAGGTTGTATGCCGGTTACTTGAGGCCGAAAATGGGAAGTCAAACATATTATAACGTACCAAGTCCAGATGCCACAGATAGCAAAAACTGGTTACGGAGTTTGAAACAAAATATTCCACACGAAGAAATTCAATTGCTTTGGTAATCTCAGAAACTGGATCTTGACATGGTGGTGGTTAATTGCGCGAAATTGAGAGATTCGACGCGCACACGAACAACCATTCATGCTAAGTGAGCCCAGAAAGACCTTGGGAACGACGATCACCTGATAAAAGTGCAACGGAAAATCTGAATAACCCGGCTCCATCTGAAGGGTGTACGAACCGATTTACTGGGCAGGGACACCTAAAATGAGCCACAAACTCCGCATCTCACTCTATTACCTTACAGATCACAGCCCTGGTCATAGGCTTAGGGTAACGTATCAAGGGTATCCTTTTATTCTGGTTTTGTCAACTGAAGGGTAGTTAATACAAAATTAACTCACCAGTGGAACTCAACACAGTGCTCCACGCTAATTTGCTATTCACCACAAGCATGCACTGCACACACGTTCTCATCTTCAATGACAGTGTTCGACCTCACTCTTTTACTCCTGCTTGTCAAAGGAAGTGTAAATACTGTAATAAATAATGGTACGGATGTTACTCTGAATGTCAGCATAGATACTATGATTTGTTTTAAAATCTCACTCATCTATTTCTGACGAGATCACTTTAATAGGCGCACCACATATGCCACACACAGAATACTAATTTTACTCTTATTTGACCGCACGCAACCCTTAAACCATCAAGTTTTGATGTGTATACAGTAATACGCAAGAGACAACAGAATGCTTAACTCCGACAGTAGAAATCCTCGTCAGAAACGTGTTGTATCTTTGCAACATGTTTCTAGTCTTTAGTTTTGAAACACAAATGATGATCCCATCCAACTCAGACACCGGTTTTTGTTTGCGTCTTGTGGGAGATCCTGAAACACCGATATCCGATCTAGCACGTGTTGTCTCTCTAAACAGCAGAGCGGAAGCCTCTCTGTTGGACTAGATTTCAGTTGACAGTCGGGTTTGCTAAATGAGATCCGAAAATTCAAACAGAATAAGTAGTGCGCGTGATGACAAATGCTTCGTTCGTCATATCTCCACACGTTTAATCAAATTACATCTCGGAGGCAAGCCATGATAAGTGGTATTAGTGTCCAGATGTCCTAGAGCATCATACGCTAGGGACTGACACTGATCCCAACCGGACTCTTGAATGCCTTAATTGGCCACTAACTGCTAGTTGGGACTCATTTAGAGCAGCTAGTTCGGTCTCAGTGGTTACTGCTCTGAGAACAGGGACAGGATCTGAGGTTGCTGCATAAACCATCGTATGACCTTTCTCTACTCGAGATACCATTGTGTCACCCTGGGCCCTCTTCGAGTCAAAAGTGGACCCTAACTGACCAAATCACGTTTAGCTATAAACGACGAGGTTGAGTGTGAAACTGTCTTTTGAAATGGCTTCGACCCTGATATATATATATATATATATATATATATATATATATATATATATATATATATATATATATAACGGATCCTAGTGTGGATTTGAAACGTCACAATAAATCGTTTTCTATTCGGTATGTGCCTCTTACGATTAATTTAAGTCACCATCATCATAGATAGCAATACATCAGTGGTTCTCACTTATGCCTAACTGCCACAATTAATTTAAGTAAACACATAAGTTCGCCAAACGGACTCTTAGAGGCAACATTGTGACGAAATCTGGAGTCAAAATCGTCACAGACCAAAAAAGAGCCTTCAAAATAAACTTTGTAAAACCAAAGGTCTAGTTGAAACGCATGAACGAGCGGATGTTATGTACTCCATTCCCTGCCAAGACTGTGATCAACCCTACGTAGACATAAATCATAAACAGTTGAAAACATGTTTACACGAACATCGCTTGGCACTGAGATAGACAGACCAGAAATCACACCTATGACAATGGTGAGCGACCGCACACCAGGCGATCAAACTAGCGGACGCCAGGGTGATCAGATTGGCAAAATGTAAGTGGAAAATACTGGTCATCGGAGCATTATTTTCTCAAAGCACTTTCAACAAACACATCAACGTCGATGCCCGCCGGTAACACAAATACAGCAAAGACGAGTGATAGACAGACACGCTGACGAGCCAGTCACCTAACTGCGATTTATTCCGTCAACAAAACGCGTTTTAGAATGCATCTGGAACATTACAACGAATACCTATTACACCGCGTTCATCTTTTACATCTGCACGGTGTTTGTTGTCGTATGACATGGAAAGTTATATGTGGCTGGATACAGTTAGGCTGCCGAATTCTGGGAAGTAGTAGCGCAACCAGACCTTAAGCCAGTGACGGTGTAAATGATAGACGAGCGTCGACAGTACTCAGTGACCACAATCCACGTGCATCAGTTACTGGCAATAAAAACCGTACAAGTACTTTTCTGTCATAAAGGCAAAGAAACACGAAGTTTTCAAAACCACCATACGCAAAAAGCAGAGGCGTCTCACAAACCCATTGACGAAATTAGCATTTCTCTCTCCTTTAAAATTTCTTCTTCAGACATCGACAATAAACGGTTGATATTTTCCTCATGGATACGTTCAACTTCACAATGACGAAACCCAAGGCCTGTACCAGATACCGATTTTGATTTTGCAGTCTGTAGATACCGAATGCTCTCGTCTGAAAAACACTTGGAAACAAAAGGATAAACCTACGCTTGGTAGCACATCCTGTAGACAAATCCGCAGAAGACAACTGCTCCGCGATGTGTTGATGAAAAGGCACGTTAGTTTTGTTATATTCGTGCTCCATTTCCCGAGCAAAAATACTTTTCCGACGTAGTTCCTCAGGCTCGGTCGAAGAATACTCAAACGTACGATGGGAGGCTACTGGAAAGCTGCAAGTCCAAGGACTTGCCTGAGAAGTGATGATCGGTGGTTCATCAGCAATGGAACGCTCCTATATATCGACAATGAAAGCAAAAAAAGAGGAATACTATAATATCTGCAGTCGAAAATGGATCCGTAGCTCTTTGAATAGATGTCACTTTTTCAGAAACGGTATTGATAGCTGATCGTTTTGGAGCTGGAAGAATTAAACGACTCGATAAAATAACGCTACCTTTGTGGGTATCGGATACCACGGACACAAACCTTTCAGCATCAGAATACTTCATGAATTTTTCTTGCTCACTAAGGGCAATAAATAAGTGAGAAAACATAAAACTTTACATAAGAAGTCCCAACTCGTCTCTTATGTTCCGACCACGTACGGCATCCATCATGCAGCGGAGCCGAACAATTTCGACAATCAGTTAACTAATGTTCACTTCGCACAAAATCAATTCTGTCACACCTAAAACAAAAAATTCACGACATAACATCTGCAAGCATTTCAAGATTACCATCAAGCCTGACCTATTCTGCCACCTTGACGTAGTGGTCAGGCTTGTGCACTGCATCCATTAGTAGGGCTATTTTGACTGTAAGTTCGGTCACTTAAGATACAACCACGTCAGACAGGCCGAAGGGAAGTAACCAGACGAAAAGCAGTTGGGCGCAGGGTTGTAAGTTGCACTACTGACCGCACAGGAGTGCTTGATAGTGAAGCTTGATTCCATGGGCATAAAACAGAAACATGCATTATAGTTGCGGTGCTGCCGTTTTCGGAATCAAGAGGAAGGGGGTCACAAGAGGTATCCTCAAACTGGGAGCATTCAGATCACCCAGCGGTCGACCATAACCGCAGGCGTACTATCCAGCACGGTCGAAAAACCCTAGGTATCATTCAAAAGCCTGTTGTAACTTCGAAGACATGCACTACGCGCAGCAGTGCAGGTCAGACTTTTGAGTCGCAGGCCTAGGGTGGGGTCGTTCAGGTCAAGCCTCCTCCACGGCATAAACAACCTGGAGGGAGCAGACACTGTCGTTGCCCTGGAAGAGCACCATCGTATATAACAATACCTTAGTGATTCATACCACTGCCTAACTTGTATACAACCAAGAAGACAAGGACAGGGCATAACTGGAAAGCAAAACAATGGGGTCTGATTACTAAAAATACCTACTCAAATTCGGATATTCAACAGCAATATAACTGCACTTGGCAAACAGAACCAAGCCGTCATCAACAAAACAACTTGCGATGACCCCGATCATTAATTGCACTTATTTCTTCAAGGACAACTGTACTATGTGACGGCACCATTCATGCGGGTGAGCCCGAATAGCCATCTCACGTTACTTATCCAGATACCAATTCTGGGAGTGGAGAAGACTCCATCGCGAGAGCTGAACCCGATCTACAGTGGCTGGCCGATTTCCTTATACCAAATCACCATCAACCACTTCGTAGCTTGAACCAGTCGGTTGCAGCAATGAGAAAATGTGCTCAGTGTGGCAGACGACCAGTCGGCATCCTTAGCGTATGGTCTAGACACAGGTTTAACGAACACAAGGGTTGATCGAAGGAATTCCGACCAAAAATTCACCTTTAAACCTCATCGTTCCTTATCAGTTGGTGCCATTCAATTCGAGTAAACGAACAGATCGGCGAGCGAATATCTGAAAAGAGCCTTGGAGCAATCAGTCAGTCCTTTGCCAAGGTTTCCAAGGAAGCCTTTTGTTTACTCTTTTCGTCATCATCATCATATCAGCCATGAGCCTGACCAAAAGGTACTGTGGCTCGGGCTGCCGCTCACCTCAACAGTGACGTGGAATATCCTAGAAGAAAACGTTACTAAGAAGGTTGAAAATTAATAGAAGTCTAAGCGAAGAACTAGAAATGGTATGGATGCAGGTACGCCATTGACTGCGACACGCCGCCATCTCGGATAGCGTCTCTAACCAGCGGTTTGAGTGATCACGAGGACCCCATCCAGGCAGGCGACACCTACCCACTTTACTCAGTGGAGCAGTCAGGGTTCTCATATTTCGTGACCACGTTGTCGCTTGACCACCACGTGGTTTCACCCAACTGTTGGTGGTCTCAGTATATAATGCCCGGTACGGTAAACGCTCAGCTGGCATACGGAGTACGTGACCTAACCATCGCAGGCTGTGCAACGTGAGTAGTTGACCGAGATCAGAGTATGGCTACATAGTAGAGTTCACCCCTTACACAAAGTGAGGTGTCTCAGCTTGAGAGAGTAAACAGAGCAACCAAATGTACGGTTGTTGCAGTGGGAGAATTCTCCTTTAACCATCGGTTAGAGTATCTGAACATGCACACATACACACCCTAGAGTTACCGGCGACTCTGAAGTGACCTTCCCGTGATACACTGTATTTCACAAAATGATACGGGGGAGGAGCTGAGAGCAGATTTCCTAGGAAATCAGTACAAATTCCAGGGTCATTCATTTACGATTCACAAGCACCGACTAGGACAACGTCACTCTGTATCTCATTTTTCTTGATGGGGACGTGGCTGGAATACACTATCAGCGCACGTAAGATTGGCATTTAATTATATGGCTTCCAAGTGGCTCCTAGGTGAGTAGATGATAACGCGCTGGAGACGGAAGATATGTAACGCCCAGCTATTCGGTACAGTTCACAAGACTTACGGCGAGTACAAATGATGTTCAGTTTCTTATATTTAGGAGCTCCAAAAATCCCACTGTGCTGCAACAGTTAGAGAAAACAACTGCCTTACTTCAGTTTAAGAGAATCCTACCAACTGCATGACGCATGGTTGCAAAGTCGTTGATTAATGTGGCATGTTCATTGAATGAATACATGTTCACTGCCAAGGGTATTGTTACCATTCCATTCAGACTCGTAACTGTCGCAACATAGCTTGCGTTCAAAAAAAAAAAAAGAACACATCGAGAGAGAAGAGTAACGAAAACAAACAGGAGGAAGTACAACGAAGGCAAACAGTCAAGATACTGATACGGACTAATTATCGTGCACGGGTGGGCAATGTGCTATTATTAGAAGCAAAAAAAAGGAATAACAAAACCTCACGTCCTGGCGACTAAGAAAGGGTTTAAATCAATTCCGGGAACACCACCACCCAATATGTCAAGATGGTACCTAAAGTCAGTCACTGTGGTAACCACCATTACTGTAGTAGGTGGTTTATTTCAGCAGTTTACTACCCAACATGAGAAAAATTATGCTCAAATATTCGTTCTGGCTAACACCTTAGCAAGCTCTATCTCACGCCCTCGGAGTGCCGAATATCCACTGGGGGACAACTGGTGCTTTCCCGCGTCTAAGAACCCCTTCGAGAGCTTAAAAGTTTCAATCGGATCATCCCTCTTGCGCCCTCTTTCGAGTGATGGAAAAATAAGTTTTTTTCAACCTGCTAAGATAGCCCTTTCCTCTGACTTCACCAAAGACCTTCGTAAATCTTCACTGTACTAACCCTAGCGCTTGCCAATTTCTGCTAAATGAGGACTCCACAAATGTATGCAGTATTTTAGATGCGGCCGAACGTACACCTTCTACAGAGGAGTCAGAACTTCTGGTTTCCATGATGCAAACGACCTCTTGAGCTGGTACAAGGCCAGGTTTGCTTTTCGAGCGGCTGGGTTGTTAACTTCAAGTATGTATTCATCTAGATTCCTAAGCCCTAATTTCAACCACTCTACATATTAACACGATTTCCAAATCATCCTATGCGCCTAGGTGCTACTCCAATGCTAATCTCCAATGGTTGTCTACACTTATAAGCATTTAGCGACAGTACCCAACAGTCCACTTACGCAGTTAATCTAATTCTTGCTGTAAGGAAATCTCCGTAGGACAATCAATTATTCTTACATCATCCGCAAACAAATAACCCACACACAGCTAAATCGGTGAGCCAAATCACGGACGTACACTAAACAAGTAGCGGGCTCCGAACTGACTCTTAGGGAACTTCACTCCTGGCGAACGCCATACATGACATCCCCTACATTTACACAAAGGTAGGCTTCAACCCATTTAGCTACTCTTGGAGCTATATTACAGGTTCCTAGTCTCATGAGTAGCAAGCAATGATTAACAGTCAGATGCTTGCCCAAAATCTCGGTAACATATTGAAACTCGTTCACCTGGGTCCAACAGTCGAGTTATTTCATTTAGTAAAGACAGCAGATTTGTCAAGCAAGATTTTCGCCGTGTTGCGGCGCATCCAAAATCCAAAGTTTGGTAACACATTGCGCCACCTTCTCCCTGGTGATCCTTTCCATTACTTTTAACACTGCTGGTGTAAGCCTTACGGGCTAATAGTTTGAGACCTCTTTCTTATTACCCATTTTTTGCATTGGGGTGACTGTAGCCAGCTTCCAATCCTCTGGTAGCTGTACCTGATTCATGGACAAGGTAAATAATCTGGCAAGCGGGTATCCCCAGACTTCCGCCACTGATTGAGAGACAACAGGATGGATGTCATCCGGTCCCGCCGCCTTATTTCTGTCCATTTTCAATAGGCGACCCCCAAGTTCGCAAGTTTAAAAAGATATTTTCAGCATTGTTCGCACGACAGTTCCAATTTTGACTATAGGTAACTTGGTCGTATCACTGGTGTGCAACTTTTCAAAAAACCGGAAAAGGGTTTCTACCTCCTCCACTCTCCTGTTGGGATGTTGCCCCTGTTTATCTATGACATAACACACAGCCACCCGTAAGGACGCCTTAACTTTTACGTGGTTGTAATAATAGATTGGACTTGATCCATCCAGTCAAATTCCCCTCATAGTCCACACAGCATTCCATCTGCACCCGGCTAGTCGTACGTCTTGCCCGTTTATACTCCAGGAAACTTTGGTACCCTCCGGTAAGCTTGAAGTGTTTTCGAACCTCATGCTTAATTTTCTGACCCTTGCCCGCCCTCTCTTTCCCATATAACGGGATTCCACGACACTTGACCCTCCTTAAAAGGGAAAATTCGTTAACGAAGTCTCCGAGACACGCTTCAATTCTCTCTCAATCATCGCCCAACTTCAATTCCTCTTCATTCTCCTTACTAATTCATGGCTGGTGGTGTGCCTTCTCCCCAGCCAACACGACCGTCCCCTGAGCGTCCCATGAATGTCCCATGAGCGTCCCCTGAGTGTCCTATGAGCGTCCCC
>LOND01029119.1:102946-121899 GCA_014220965.1 Paragonimus kellicotti
TGTCAGAAATGCGTTCGTGTGCAGCCCAATAGCCCAGTATGCTTCCAAAGAACGCACAACTCTCCGAAGGAATATGTAACTCTGTCCCTTCCCTTGACAAATGCGGCAGATGGAGAATCCAACTTTTCCGATGATCCTTAGGTGTTTTATGATAACCATAATCTTCATCCTTATTTCCAAAATCCCAGCTGCACTCGCCGATGGCCCTAACATTGGTCAAAATATTAAATAGTTAAAAACAAAAGGCAAACAAAACGGACAAAATGAGAGTGAACAAGCGAAAATAATCTAGTTTCATGAGACGGGAAACGTAACAAGTTTGCGGATACAAGCTCGCCATTAACTACGACACAGTGCCATATCGGAAGGGGTTCCCAACCAGTGGTATGGATGGTCATAAACTTCTAGGAGTTTATGACCATCCATACCACACATATATGAAACCTGTCTACCTTGTTCAGCGAAATGATAAGGCATTCACAAGCAATGACCATATCATCATCTTCTCGCCACGCGGTTTCTTCCAATCATCAGCAGACCACGCTGAACAATGCGTGATGCGACAAACGTTCCGTCGGTATACGAAATACATGACCCAAACAGCGAAGAGTGTGCATCCTCAATATCTCGTCTAGCGGTCGTGAACTTGCACATTTCTCAGATACGCACCGACGGATTGTCGCGGTGCTCACATAGTCAGCCGATTTGATACAGGTTAGTTGGCGGAGATATCGATGATTGAATGTCAAGAGTCTAATGGATCTTCCGCACAAATGGGTCAGGTCTCTGATCCACAGAGCAGAACTGAGCTCACACACGCATTGTAAATTATGTCTTTAATCAACAACTGGACGTCTTCGTGACACCACAAGGGACGGAAGTTGGCGAATACATTACTTTTTTTAGGAAGTCATCCACCTCAGATTGTTATTTTTCTCTGACCATTGTCACAGACGCTCATAATTGATATATAAATATTTTAATTAGGTCTTGGTGTGTACTTCCAGGCGCCCTACTTCACGACCGATGTTGGGTTAATTGGAACGTGAATTGTCAACTCTTTCGTTACTCATCGAAAATCCCCACAGCGGTCTTCATCAGTTTAATGAGTACCGCGTGTGACGATAATGCCAGAGCTGTTTAACTGATTCATCTGTTCCGTGATGTTCATTCTCAGACGGGTTCCATCTGGGATTGAATCTCACAATATTTTGTGCTCACGTCTATCTTGGATTAGTGACTACTACCATTTGTAGTGCAGTGATTACACGGGCAGACTTGTCATTTAGGCAAATCATTAATGTATGTATGTGGCATGTCGAGGACAACAGTTCCGTATAGCAGGTCATTGATTCGACGGCGATGTCTGGCGAGTAGAAGGGAATAGGCAAAGTAGGATTTCTTCCGTCAATAAATACGGTTAACAACCGTTTGCCGTCAGATTTCCGTCGATATGCACTGAATTAAGCCCAAGGACACTAACTTATCCTACTTAGCTGGAACGAACACATTTAACGGATGATCTCTCTCTCTGAGCCACAGTGTGATTTGACCCAGTGTTTGGAATTGTCCTCCTTCTTGTCGAAAATTCCCTGTTATTTCGTAAATCAGAGTAGCTCATTCAATCGCTGTTGTAAATGGTCTTCTCTACATTTTCAAGACAACTAACGCTGCTTACCTCGTCCGGGATTAGGTGTTTAATGAAGGAGAACAATGCACTGGTTATCCTATGTTAAGTTCGCCACAACCAAGCAATGAACTGTATTAAAAAGTGATGTTTCTTGATATGGCAGTAAACACGGTACAACACGATTTACTGAACAATTGCTTTCTGTACGGGTTGAAATTCTACACCTTGACATCACTTGACAGCGTAAAGCGGGGATTCAAAGTTGTGTTGACTAATTTGTTTATTACTGTCGTCGTCGATCAGGTTACGTTACGGTTCGGATTGCACAGGTTTGTGTGTACCTGCCCTGCCCTGACCGCTGCACCATTCGTCATCATCGCCTGAACTATCACTGTTCATGTCTGCCAATCATCTGTGCCACGTGTCACGTGGTTTATGATTTAGCACAGTTCTACTGGCTACTGTCCTTGTCCTAAACCAATTCACAGAGAACTGAAAACATTGGCTGTTCGAATGGACACTGAAATGACGTCGCACAGGTCAATCGATGAAAACGCGTTTTGTGTGAACTCTAGATTAACCACTTGTGCAATCAACGTTCATTCATTGAGAACCCATTTGCCTGGTAGTTTGACCACAATATGATTCCCACAATACTCAAGTTCGCATGTGCTAACTGACGAACCGAAAACGGCGCAAGGTCCCTCACTGCACTGTAGTTGATATATCGAAGTCATCGCTAGATCGAGATCGGTTATCTTTATCGGTTGGACAACGCATCATTACATTTTCTAACATCCATCGCTTTTCCCAACCTCTTTCACTCCTGTCGAATCTAAGTTTTTCGCCTGAGTAAAAATGCATCTTTAAAATTTAAAATGGACTGCCGCTCGTTGTTTATACTAACAACCATCTGAACCGTGGTCTATCCAGTCTGACTGTTTGCTATCTGTTACACCGATGTCTCGTAATTCGATACGCTGTAAGACACCACTGAAGTTTGGAGCTTTGGCTCCCAGACTTGTCCAGCTTATCACAGTTTTAGCTTCCCGATCGCGAACTGGTTGCTCCCTCTCCACTCAACGTGGACGTCTAAACCGGAATAGTGACTACTAAGCACTTTTACTAAAAGTTAACATGCAGTCACGTATATGTTCAAAGGTCACTGCGATGATTAAGCTTGGTATAACTGTAACGGTTTGTCAACATCGAGCTAAAAGTCACTTAGAAGATATCTCAGATCCTGGTAATCAGAAATTCGAATTACCCCTCCCTTGTCCAATTTATCACTATCAATCTCGTAGGTGTTCACATCGTCCCCGAGTGAGAAACACTGGTTTGGTGAGTCTGACGTTATCTAACCTGCTGGTGATGTTATATTTTGTACTTTAATTTTTTTCCCATCCAACTGACGCGATTCAGTTCAAAGCAGCGAACCATGTAATCAGGGAATCAGTCTGTTGTGTTCCGGTTCAAGATCGCTGTACGTGTGAGTAGTTATACATTTTTGAGGCAAGAGCGATCAAGCAAAGTGCGTATGTAAAGACGAGTGTGTTCTGAAAACGAAAAATCACTTATTTCCGTTTGGCACGCTGCAGCGATTCTCATTACGTTATGGTGCGTGTGCGTGTTAAGGTTGTCAGATGGAGGGAGCAGCCACCACAACAGCTGTTCATCTCCTCGAACTCGGACATTGTTTCATTGTTGTTGTGGTAGCCTGAACACTAGTGTGACAATCACTCCGCTCCCTCAACATTCTTTCATGAACAGTGTATGCAATCAGGAGAATGCGTATTATGTCGCGACAGCAAGGAAACATGATTAGTGCATTAGTGTCTTACGCGCGATCACGCCAGGTGCTCTAATTGAATGAAGGCGGGGCCGGTAACAGCTGGCACAGGAACAAGTGTTTTCAATTTAGTCCAGCGCTTGAAAAAAGTATTACCTACTCGACGAATGTCTACGATCATTTTTCTGCGCTCCATGTGTGCGTATGCAGTGCTGAATGAGTTGGCGAACGGATACGATGGAACCGGAAAACCTAGTCTCATCAGAGAGGCAGTTGGTAGGTGGGTACGAAATTATGTCACGTTCCCGTCCGGCGGCTTGTGTCAGTCGGCTTCGCGACTCTGTTCATTGTTTTTGCTCCCGCTCTCTCGATCGTTGCTTTCTACCACTTGATCGGTTGGTCAAATGCTCTCAGACGATTAGGTTAACACGCGATCCAAGCCCCAAATTATACCGTTGAAAGTTGATACTGTTACTCGTTTGCAATCTTGGTAACTGGTTGTACCTGATAATCCAACTGAATGGGCTTCATGAACTCCTTGATCCGAACAGTCACAGTAGCGCGAACACAATTTTACTTGCTTTGAATTATCTTTCGTTTTTACAATCACTTAGTTCGTAAGAAATGTCAGTAGTCAGGCTAGTAAACTGCAAAATAATACTTACATACTATCAATTGTGATAATAAATGTTACGACACTGTCAGTGAATGCATTTGTGTAGCCAGCGATCTCAGACGTTGGTCTTGATCGTTTGTGTAAACACTTGAGCGGATTGTTTTCACACACACAAAATGTTGGGTAGAATGGCTATATTCCGATTGTCTCGGCGGTAGCTAAATTGCTGATTTTGACTAACTCAGTTTGCTCATCACACGACTGCTATTAATCGGATGGAATCAGACTGGACGATGCTCATGTACGCGTATCCCTCAAGATCAGTTGGTAAAGATCACATCATTAGACTGAATTATAAGCGTCCAGTTTGTTGCGAGCACATTTTTGTTTTGTTACACCAGCCTGAAAGATTTGCTGTAGGTCTGATCGAATTCGATTGTGCTCATAACGAGAGCAAAGTCGTCTGATTCACCTAGCCAGCTTATCTGTTGTCTATTTTTCGTCGATGACCTTCTAATAATCATTTAAGTTTTATACACTTGTATCAGCTAATGATGAGAAATTATCCAAAATGGTCTGTTCACTGAAGCCTCGTTCTTCACTTTGTCAATGGATTTGAGGAAATAGTGTTTCTTTGCCAGAATCGACTACATCACGTTTGCTGTGTTTGGTTGACGTGTCTTTGTCACAAAGTTCCTCGAATACTTGTTTTAACTGTACCCTCCACAACTTCTTGTTTTAATGTATCTACTCTGCCAGTGGTCGACTGGGCTAGATTCAGTACCAAAGGCCGTGATACAAAGTCGATACGCAGACCGTTTCTACAATTCCATCGATCGACAGCACATATGGAATCAACATTATAGCATCGGCCCTTAGTTCCATTACAAATTTCATGATTCTATAGGAAATATTATAGATACTTAGTTTGGTAGATTTGATAATTAGAAGAGATCCCAATTGCGAAAATCTGGACTTCGGCTGGATTCGAACCAGCGACAGAAACAACATGCCCAAACGCGGCAAATGCTCTACCAGCTGAGCTACGAAGCCACGCCGGAAGCTCAGAAATTTCACATTTGGACCTAGTTACCCACCCAACCAACTGTGTCATATGGAATCCACCAAATGATCCAGCCGATTGACTGCCCAAGCAGGATTTCTCGATCAGTTCACGCTGGAATCCACCAACGCCACCGATCAGCATTGGACATTGTATTACTGATAAGTAGTTTGGCAGATTTGGATAATTTAGAAGAGACCGAATTACGGAAAATATGGACTTCGGCTGGATTCCGAATGTTTGGGCATGTTGTTTCTGTCGCTGGTTCGAATCTAGCCGAAGTCCAAATTTTTTGCACTTGGGTCTCTTCTGTAGAAAATTATCAGGGTCGCCATCACACATAACAGTTGCGAGACAGGTGTTATTTACATCCCTTGTAGTCATTGTTTATCTGAACAGTGACTCTGATCGACGTACACAAGCGTAAGACCGAGTTAGCAGCAAAACATATTCACAGCTTACTTCAAAGTAATTCATCTTTTACTATTTGGCCGTATGCTGCTGAACTCATCATGATATGTATTGCGTGGGGTGGATTCGCGTTTCGAGGTCAGTTGAACTGCAGTCCTGGGAACAAGTTCACACACATACGTGGATGCATTGACGTAATCATCATCGTTTCGATGATACACAGGTTGTGTGTGGTCTACACAACAGGTGCGAACGCGCTAATGAGTGTGTAGTTCTCTGTTCGTGTGTGTGTGTGTATGTGTGTAGATCGTACGAACATGACACTTACGTTGCCCAGCTGTTAAGTTAGACCGATGTTTACAACTCTTGAATACATCCACCTGGCGACGGGGACACGGGGCCGTTAGAGCGATTGACCCATCGGATGCTGGTGGCGCATCTGTTTTGATGCTAAAACAGGACAGCCGATAACACTGTAACACGTTTTCGAGTAGTGTTTTTGTGATACGCATAAAATGTGGGATAGCATTTGACGAAACAAAATGTATACGAATGTGTATAACTGAAGTACAGCTGCGATCTTTTGGTTGAATTTTTGTGGTCGGTTGATCATCTGGATCTGCAAAATTCGGTCATACGTCTCACCCGATGAGTGTAGCTGAATAAATGACAAGTTGATAACGAAAGAGGGATGGATACGCAGGTTTATGATGAAAAATGTCATCTTAATCAAGTTATGGCAGAACACCACTGTAACGAACATTGTTATAACAATGGGACCATACGAGCCACAGTTGAACGAAATGCGTCACCTCAGATCGACTTGCATTGTTAGATTTGTTAAATGGAATCGTCACTTTGCCCAATGAGTGTTTTTTCATTAGGCGATGTTAATTGTTTTTCATGTCTCTGATAGGACGTGGAACGTGAAAGTTGAGGTATTATGTTGAACAAGAAAATTAGTTACTTAAGACACACTCATCGCCATTTCTGACTCATCTCTTGTTACTTGCTGTTGCTCCTGAGTCGAACACGACAGAGATAATGAACACTAAACGTGTTGAGTCCCACACTCTTCCAAGCTTGCTCTTCCGTGTCGCACACTCATTAACCCGAGCCATATTTCCAACCCAGTTTCTGTCTTTCGATCAAGAGGGGTCAGTTACTTGATGTTCTTTCACTTCCAAACAGAATCGTTTTTGTTCACATCTGTCGCACCGCCGCCGCCGCCGTTTGTTCGTTTGCCTTCCTTCATCAGTTGTACAATTGTGTAATCAACTGTGCAACGTTAATCATGCGCACATGCTGATTTGAGTGTTTGTATACGTGCCAGTCTGCACACACACACACATTTACGTGATCGCCTTTCGCGCTCCGACCACAAGATCGTAACGGGACCGAAATAAATTTATGATCGCTTCAAACAATCGGGTTAACCTAAATCTTCGTGAACCCAGTTTGCGTACGTCACCCCTATTCGCTGTCCGCAACATCACTGCCACCGTCGAGTTGTTCGGGAGAAAAAACCCGGATAAATTGCCGAATGACTATTCTGCTTTTCTTCCATTGTTCCGCATCCATCTGCAATCGCGCTCACGTGTGTGTGGTTGCACGCGCTCGGAAAAAGAGGCAAAAGACAACATTATGTATTTCACATTGGAACCGACATTCCTGCTATTTCGCACATCCAAAGTTACATTGCTGTTTTGTCAGAGACGAATACACTCACGTGCATGAACACACATCCTCACACGATCAGATAGACAAATGGACAAACTGATGGACAGACAAACGCTAATTAGGCTGTCATTGAAACAAGCAAACACACCCTTGGGATTTTTGACAGATTCGTGTTCGTTGTCGATTCGAACAGTGCGAATAAATAAATGTCGGTTTTCGGTTTTTCATTCCACTTTCGGTCCTTTCTATGCACATCTAAAAGAACCTCCGGATCATCTTCCTCATAGAAGTCATCCACGTCTGCATGATCTTCAGCCTTTTAACACAGTGAGTATGCAAATAAATTCAAGTGAACTTTGCTATGGATCATGATGTGTGTATGAATGTAAATCTCTGATCGCATCGTTAATCTTCATTGTTCGTGCGTCTGGTAAAAAAACCAGTCCACATGCTCCAACACTGCCCACTTGTTTGCTTTTATGATGGACTGTTTTTTCCTGTGCATGAAATGAGCAAGATCGCATTTCAACTCATTCCATCTATCCGTATATGTGGTCCTTCTTTCTATTTCACTTTGTTCTACACTACCTAAGACCAACGACTGTTTTGCACAAGGATTGATTGGGCTAGGAAGTCATCCGGCGGCCCGCGATTCTCGCCTAATCAATCCGATTCATACTTGGTTCTGGCCAGACAGACCATTTGTCGACCGGTTCAGAGCTGTCCTGTGGAACCATAGTGACTCATTGTCGATGCACATATCCCACCAGTTTCGTCTCTTCTGTGTTCGCAAGAGTAGAATATGCTCCAGCATATTAACTACTTAGAATCCTTCAAAACAGCTTGATTTGTTCTATTGTTATGTCGCTCGTTTTAGTCCTTGGAAATTGACAATGATGAGATTCTTCTAACCTCTGTCATTTTTGGAAAATTTGAAAGACTATTTTGCAGACGTTAACATTAGTTTCTTTTTTTCCCGGGCCGGCATGGCCGCTATTTTCAACTTCAATCTCTCCGATTTTCTCAACGACATTCCCGGCTACTGTTAATAACAGTTCATGTGCTAACGAATTGGGTTTCTTCTCTTTTGTTAGTCTTCAGCTGTTGAACGGACGGTGGTCATTTTGTTTACGTACACATGGAGTCGAACATTTCTCTTCCACAATAAGTGTCAATTTTCTAGGAAAAAACAATACCATATACTCTCGGATGTGTATACTAAGCAACAAAGTAGACCCCTAGCATAATCTCATTTACTTATTAACTTCAACATGCACTGGCCACATGGCTGAGTATTCACCTGGTCTCAACATTGTTGGGCTGGTATTCATGTACCCTACCGTTCATATGGGCCGAATTGCATCCGTTGTCAATGTGTGTACCTTTTCGACTGACCATTGCCTGTGACTAAACTGAATTTCTTCCGGTCACGTCAGTTGTGCAACTGATGGTTACTACGCAGTGGTACCGTAGCTCGACGTGGATCCACTAATTTGGATACCACCGGGTCATGCAATCGCTGCATCCTGAGGTTGTCAAATCGGTGGGACCGTGCGGTAAGCTCATTCAAACGTTTGACTCGACCCAACGTTCAGTCGGCCATAATATACCAAACATTTCCTTCCTAAAATGCCTGCACTTTTTAACGCGTTAATATTGTGTGTGCATCTGTCTTTTAAGATCCCCCATTAAACGGTCGGAAACCTTGAACTCAGGCAACGTGATCGCCAAAAGTGTGCGTCAAATGGGCTATACTTTTTCAAGAGACACGGGTAGTGTTGTCATCCTGTGTGATACACATCTCGGGATTGTCTTCTGTTACGGTCATGGTATAGAACTCCATTCATCTCAGCTTCACTATCACTTTTATTTGAGAGAATTTGAGTCTGCTGACTCTTTCTGGGGTTTTACTACGCCACACCGTTCACCTAATCCGATGCTAGTAGAAACGATGGACTAATCACTAACTTGTTGAATTATCACATCCCAAACTTCAAAATGATGACGATATGTTCGTTGAGGTAGCGTAATTGAATGTTGATTTTCCGAACGATTTTCGTTCGTTGTTGTATTGTGGACTTTCCTATTATTTCTTGCCAAACTTTCCTCCATAAGGTTTTGCACAAACGAAAACAATGTTACTGATGAGTAGTCGGGGATTTGGTTAATTTCAAGTTGAACATCACTCACATTTGATCGCAGCCTTCGCATTCAGATAGACTTTTCAGTCAGCCTCTTTCGAAAAGAAGCACTAGACTCGAGTTTCGCTCTCGTTCGAGCTCATCCGGGACGAAGTCAATGACGCAGTGGTCAACACGTTTGTCTCGTGAAGGTCTGGCCAGAGTTCCAGTGCCCGCCGTAGTTCTAAAACGAGTGTAACTCGAGTAAAATGTACCTCTTTCGAAAAGGGTTGCCTGAATTCGATGACTACGATCAAATATGCATGATGTTCAACTTGAAAACAACATTGGATTATTACTAACAAGTATTTATAGCCTCGTGCCTAAACTGTGCTATTTTAATTTCAATCTATGTCTCAAAGCAACAGGTTGGGGCGATTATCTACTATCCGTCTGTCTGCTTTTCCGCGTGTTTGTGGTGACTGAAGGAAAGTCTATCGGAATGTGATAGCCGCAATCAACTGTGAGTAGTGATCAATTTATATAGTGAGCCAAAAGGTACGGCCGAATCATCTTTTGCAAACCCTGCTACTTATCAGTGATCAGAATGTTGCTCGACAAGTCAATGATTTCTGTGATTTCAACTTGGAGAGAAGTCCTAGTCGAGGGGTCATCGATTGGAGTTAACAGACAGTAACTGTGTCTCCTCTCGAGGCGATCGGGCAACCTGATCATTACTCACAAGCGAGTGTGGTTGTGCGCTTGCATATGATACTTCATTCTTGCCGGAATTAAGGTCAGTGATGTAGTGGTCTACACTGTTACCTCAGGAAACATGGCCGGAGTTCTAGTCCCGGTTGTGGCAAGGATATGCACTACTGACGAGCTCTAATGAGAGCGAAACTCGAGTCTAGTGCTTCATTTGAACAAAGGGTGAACTGAGAAGTCTATGACGGTGTGACAATTGTTGGTGTCATTGTTGTTCAACTTGAAAGCAATATTGTCATACTATTTACGGTTAATTGCGGTCCAAAGCCTAATATACGTTGCCGTGTATACCTAATATCAGTCTAACACAAACCATCAGGTTGGACAGGTTATCTACTGTCTATCTGATTTTCTCACGTTTTCACTATTATGTGAAAACCTACGTTGTTCTGAACAAAATAGAGATGTACTTTTTGATTAGTTTCGCGCATATCCTTTTAACTGAAGTCGTAAATCGTTGATTAATCAAGGTATCTTCATGCTTTTCACGTTAGCTGTGTTGTGTCAGCCTACGTCGACTGGGAAAGCGTAAACTCTCTTTCACGGTTTGTCGATATACCAGTTCTCATGGCCACCCCTTCGTTTATGGTATTATCTCCGTTCGTTGTTTGCTCAATTTGATCAACGTGTGTGCCTGAGTGTGCATAGTGTCGTTTCCACGTCCGCTAACGAGCGACCGATTAATGCACTGATTTGTGCTGGTCACAAAAGGTGGAGGAGACGACGAAGTAAGGAGACTGTCCTTGTGTTCATAGTTCTATTGACCTACGCCTCCTTGTCCGTGTCGTTTTGTTTACTGATCAGCAACTGGTCCAAATGTTGAAAACCCATACAGGGATCTACCGCCATGCTCATTTAGCTATCCCCCATACACAGACATACAGACAGACGACCTCCCAACACATGTGTGGGAACATCCGTTTGAGCGACAAGCTTCTCTGAACGTGCGTGTCCGCGTCGACGATGGAACCACGTAGCTTCATAGCTCGCTTTGTTGACCGTTTGTTGATGTCTGTGTGAAATCGGAGTGCGAGCACGGTGTTTCAGGCCACCGAGGGGGTTTGATTGGCCAGGTACGTTATCCTCCGTCTTTTGGACACAATGCAAACGGGAAACGGCTATGACAAAACCTTTTTATCTCGATCACACTCTTTGTTGCTAATAGATCGTTCCTAACAAATATGCGACAGCGCCATCTTACGGATGTATGTCTCCGTCATTGTTCACTTTAGCGTTGTGCGCACTGTTCCAGGCTCCCAATTAACGCCTTCACTATGAATTGAAAACAGTATCTTTCCAAACTGGAAACTGGATGGTCAAGAAAACCCACATGGATCGGATCAAAAATGCCCGGCTGCTATTAAACTTGAAGTCGAGTTTAATCCCCATTTGTTGATAACGCATTAAGAACATTTACCTTTGTTTTGAACCGAAGCAATAGTCATTACACATCGCTTGACAGCTAACCAACTGGTTTACTACGGACAAATCGGATATGGTTGAGATTGCACAAAGTGTCTGATCGCACAGGGACTCATGGAGGTTGACACAAATGTACTGGTCTACTATCCGTGATTTCCTGAGGACTCGATTAGAGTCCTTTTATGAATGAACACTGCTGAACTCCAAACCATTTCGGTCGTCGTTTTTAGGATCAACTTCGGGACGCCCCCCGACGCTGCTGGTTACAAGCCAGCCGAGGATAGGTGTGCATGTGGCTAAACCAGGTTGTCAGTTGCCAGCACAATTGTTCTTTTGATTACAACCTTTTATATCCGAACATTGTGGAAGCAAAATCAGACGTCAAATCGGTGCTTCATTGAATGAGCACACTACTGCTTCGGATTAGCAGTTTGATTCGATTTGAAGTTCAACTATTCGACTACTTATGGTATCGGGAGTGGCACTGGGTTTTTTATTTTAACACTACTTACGTATGACAATTCATGGGTAGATGTCTCAACTCATGATAAAGGCTTGATCGGATTGTGACCAAGCGAACGAGCGCACATAGATAAATGTGTTCGTACGCGTTGACCTGTTCCCGAATGGAATGCGACTTTTACAGTAGGCTAGGCATTCGCGGTAGTAGTCTTTCTGCTTCAATGCTGTTTGGGTCAATATGGTTTTGTTGATCAATCGTAGAACCACCACTTTTCGTTGGTATTTCGGTGAAGGTGACACCCAACTATCGTTCATACGATCATCGGTTCGAGCCCAGTTGCTGTGACTGCTACTGGCTTAGGGCAGTCTGACTACATTCATCTCACATACAACCTTGTGTGTCACACGACAGCAAACGATTTGCGTATAAGCTAAAAACATATATGGCCTGCTAAAACATTGTTTCAGAGTTCGAAACTCATCTTCTCATTGTTTCCTAATGTTGATTTGTCACACCGTGTTTATCATGCTGTGATCCACCCTGTCTACGACCGCATGTCTGACGCGTTCGCTTTGTATCGATATTTTGTTCTGATTGTGTTCCAGTTTTGTGTAACTAGGGTCCAATGTGCAACATCAGCGTAACCTGGTCGTTCTCCTCGAGTCTGTTACAAATGTTTCGTTCACAAACCTTTGACCGCACGAGCGCACACACGTATAGTGGAATTTAAGCATGAGTTTCTGTCCAGCACCTGTGGAGCCAAACAAGGATTCTCCGATTCGACCTCGACCGTGTGTGTTGCTTCGATTGCGTCGGCTGTTTGATGTTGACTGAGCTCCGAACTAGTCTGTCTAAATGACCTTCGAAACGGGACCAAGCGACCACATACCATGCGGAAGTTAACCGTGCACGTTTTGACTTATCCGTTGTTAGCTACACAGTGGTTTTCTAGGTAGTCAGATGTTTTGATCGTTACCGGTCCTATCATTTCATAGCTGTCGCATTCGTGCAGGCATTTTCAGTTACTGCTCCCTGCACGTTTGAACAAAAACACTGGACCACGTCTCCATTCTGTTGTTCAAGCACATTTCCCTTAGGTACATCTGCTTCTGGCGTCGTGCTTGTGAGGCGGGCGTGTTAATCACATCATATTTCCAAAAATGCGTTAAGAACAACGCTATGTCGTGTCGTGTCCAGATTTCATCGTATACATTCTAATGCGTACATGCTATTTCTCAGCTATGCTGCCTCGTTTCTAAGCAGCGTCGCTTTATTTCCAACCAATACTTTCTGTGCACCTAAACCCAACTGCACTAGTTGGCCAATAAAATAAATTTTAGTTGAATTTTATACAATGATAAACTCTCATCTGGCTGTACATTAATGGGCAAAAAATAGACAATATGGCTTGCCTAACTTGACACAATACTGCTCAGGTTGTTCGATCGATTTCACTCGCTAATCCACAAGGGTAGCACATCTCGGATTAACGTCACAGAATTCATTAACTTTGTTGAACGTTCTGTTATTTATTAACAAACAAACGGAGACTTGGTTGACATAAATTGAACCTCGGTCACACTTGATTGTCCTACACATATATGAATGCTATTACACGTCTAGATATGATAATTCGGTCGTGCCTAAGGCGGTTATTGTCTCCTGTGTATTTTTTCACAAACGAATGGTGTTGATCGTTTGTATGCGATAATTTGATCTTGCCTACTGTGAGGTAAATGACGTGGTGGTCAACAGAGTTGCATCATAAAGGCGTGACTGAGTTCATGTGCTGCTCGTGGTAAAGATGTGGCGAGCTCTAACTGAAATGAACCTTGAATCTAGTGCTTCTTTTCGAAAGGGGTTGACCAAATGCGAATGCTCCTGTCAACTGTGAATGATGTTTAAAGTGTACTCAAAATTGTGAAATAAAACGAAATGGAACTGTACATTCTTGAGCAAAAGAAATGCACATGGTGGTTCGTAACACTCAGCATCCTTCATGTAAATTGCATCGCTCTCGCGTAGAATTGCAACACTTTTGTACACGTGTACTAGCTGAGTGAATAAATCAAGTTGCTGTTGTTCTTAGCTCCCCAATAATTGTCGTTAATGTGAAACTTGATGAAAGCTGTTATCCATCCAGTCAACGTTCTTTACTATTCGCTGCACTATATCTTCATTCCCTCACCCGATTACACAAACATCCATCGAACTTGTCATGAATTCGAACGTTTTCAAAGACTCAATCCTTTTTCCACTCTTCTGTTTCCTCTATATGAATCTCATTCACGAAGTTATATTTTATTCTCCGATAATTTTTCACTGACTTACTTTTCTTTTTAAATTCATAGATCATTAGTCTAAGTGTGGCGGTATTCCTGATTACGGTCCGATTTAATTTCATGCGTGCAGCCTATCTGCCTCCATTTTTTTGTTGTTGACCGATTGTGATCATTCTCTTCATTCCGACCCCTATAAGCGTTTATCCACAACACCATTCCAAGTCTTTCTTACTCTGATCATGCTCATGTCTATGATTTTTATTGTCCCTAAATTGACACGTTTTTTGGTTCTAATCGTGACATTCTTGTAAAAGAATCGATCTTAAAGTCAAACTAATAACCTCATGGGATATTCTGCCTTCTGAAGATGTAGTCGTGTAAATGCTGAGTATCCACGCAACAGAATGCATAAATCGACGTCCTGACTAGACATTAGTGGAATTGTATTGAGACAGGTGAGCTAGTGAGTGGATGAATGGGCGATAGTTTGCAGTCACATAACCGATTGAGACCGGCAAGTGCTCAACAGTGATGTTGACATATTGCTTTATGCATTATGACCGAGTAGATATTCAGCCAGTGCACATCTGAAAACGTACCGAGTTGCGATTGACGGTCGTACCACTATAATGTGGGGCTCGAGCTAGCTATTTGGTGACAGCCGCTCGTGTTCGTTCCCCTTGTCTACCAATGTAATTTCATTCACCGATTATATTTTAGTACTCGGTACATTAGACCAGTCGCTAACTTTGCTCATAAATACCCACCGATCGTTCCACAGTTTGGGACCCGGAAAGAAAATCCGTATTCCGAACTGTTCAACAGGGAATTCCAAGCGGAGGCCCTACTCAAAAAGCCTACCTAAAAACAGGCCTTCTAACCGAGTCGGGTTAACAAACAACCCAAACAAACCGCTGCAACCATTGCCTTACTGGTTGACACTTGGGATATACGCACATTTCAAGTCAAGTCGCCCGACTCCATCGTCCTAGTGTTTTAACCATCGCGGTCCACGGTCGAAAGCAGTTGGCTGTTGTTGTACGTTTCAGTGTTTGAAAGACAACGCAGGACTGACGACCACCATGTATCACTGGTTGGCAAATGGACAAAATAAAATTACGATATTTCCCTGTTGTTACGACAAAAAACGGTCATATCCTACGAGGTAAAAGAGCTTCAGTCTGGTAATTACGATCTAGAATAGCTTGTCGATCCGCGCGTTTGCCGATCGAAATGAGCTGAACGAAGGACTTGACACGTTTCCTGCAAGAATTGCGTTTATTCTCCAACTGCCCTAATTGTGGGACGATCGGTACACCCACACACGTCATACCATTAACTAATGTTAGGGATTCTTGTCTGTTTTGTCGTGAATTCATGGTACAAACGTCTGCCTCGAAGCCCATTCCATAATCCATGAAGCGCATGCTATTATCATAACTCGGTTTTCCTGACTGACTGAGCGATGTTCATCCGGTGATTGATCTGAACGCTGGACTTTGCAGACTTTGCTCACCAGTTTCATTGGTTCTACTACTCACAGTCTTTTATGAATGGTGTTTCTTTTTGTTTAAATCAAGCTGAGTAAAAGATCGTTATGGTGATGACATGAGATGTTGAACTGTGGTTCCCCCCCCCCACCGCCCCCGACTTCTCGTTCCGATGACCATAGATATATGGGGATGGTTAATTTCCACTGTGCAATTTTATGTACATTGTGTATACATAACATTATATAGACAGATCTTGTTCACCTTTCCGTTGGGGTTACGGTGCTGCACCGTCTAGTACGCAAACGGCAAACCAGGACAATTTGAGCACTCGAGCAGAGGGCTTTTGTGCATACGGATTCGGATTTCATCACCCGATTTCTTTCAGCCTCAGCAACTGCCAAAATGCGACGTCCTTCACACCTATTGATAAAATCTTCAGATGAATGTCAACACAGAATATGTGCTATTGGATGGGCATTCCGACAGTCTCTACATCGACCATCATTATAACAGTTTCTTTTATTCCGGCTACGCTTTCGTGAGACAACCGCACTGATTACTGCACCTTTAACTCCAAGTTATACATGATCGAATTGTCGTATGCAAATGCCGAATTACATTCGCTCGTGACTAATGTTCAGAATGCTTGATCGCTTTGAATGGAGACTTTATAACTATGCTGTTAACTCCGATCGATAACTTAACGATTCGGGCTTCTCTTTAGGTCGAAATTACAGAAAGCACTGAACTTGCTGAGGTATGTTTTGATTTCTGGTAGGTAACAGGGGATTTCGCATTACCTGCTTTCACTACCCTCGTGGATACCTCGTCAGTGTTATTACAAGCTGACAAGATCACACTATCCACATTAGTGAATCAATAGACAGCCTCCAGTGGTCTGTCAGCATTAACAAAGACAGATTGAATGCCAACTCACTCTTGTAACAACATTTCACACTTTGAAGGTACAAAGTGCGCACCATACAGATCAGCCAAATCATTGATCCGATTATGCATCATCTGTATGTTGCCAACGGTGATATCCGTGTGTACACTATCAGTCAGCTTACTACCCGGTGGAAGCTTTACTCCGAGACCAACGGAACCTCTGAGTGTCGCTTCCAGAATATTGTCCATCACGAAGATTGAAAATGGAAGGAGCAGATTGGACATCATTGTCGAACGCCACTTGGGGTGGAGTATGTTCGAGATAGCTGTCCGTAAATGCGTATTTTGCCCTCAGAGTGGTCGTGGAACGATTTACCAATACTGACATAGCTCACTGGGACTGGTTTGTGATGTAGACAGACCGAGAGAGTGTGTGTTGGGCAACCGGGTCGGAAGCTGTTTTCAAGGCGAAAAATACTAAAACCATCGGCTGAGGAAAATAGTGCTGATGCAATGTGAAGGTATGACAGATACAGTGGGAACCAGGCGAGAAACCTGTCTGTTCTTCTCTCACTTGACTCTTTTCCGTGTTTCACAAGCCACCGTATTATGCGACCCGTGAACTGCTTGGATGCGATAGAGACGAGGCTAGTACGTTCATGGTTGTCACATGATGTCCTGGCATTTGTTTTGAAAATGACAGACTGTTGATAGACAGCAGTTATGAGGCACCTGTTCAGTCTCTCATATGGAACAGAGAAGTGTGATCGGTTCAGACAGCAATCTTTCTGGTCACCATGTTTGGTAAGTACTGTAGAAAGAATGTGCGGGTCCGGGTTTTTATTGGGTTTCAATGTTTTATCTTATGTTCCAAAGCCACTTCGTTGCCGATAGGAGTCGTGATGTAAATAAACCGTCAGTCTGCGTCACCCACAGCTGAATGAGCTGGTGTCTCAGATCATTTGAACTGTTTCTTAAAGGTGGTCTGCTCATCTGTAGGCGGCCGTTGCAACCACGACTGAGAGAGAACAAGACGTGGCCATTGCCTGATAAAAATGCCTCTTCCATCTCTTTGGCTCGCACTGGGCAGTGTATGCGCGACGCATTCCCTTCCGTTGGGCTGAATTGGTGAACTTATCATATGGACTTCTTGAGATGTGTGTTCCGAGTTTATTTTCCACAGCCCTTTTAGACTCAGTCGATTGCTACAACCTAACTTACTGTTTAGTTAGGCTGTGCTGACCCGTTTGCATTTCTTTTGAAGATTTTCTGTTTTGTTGACTTTACGGTCGTCTCTGTTTTTTTTTTCGGTATCCTTTGCAAACGGCGCAAAATGTACCGTGGGAGGAATACAGTTGTATATTTTATTTCGAGACAGCTGACAGAATATATTGGGTGATACTGTGTGAGGGGTTAACAATTTTGTTATTGTTGAACAGATGGTTTCTATCCCATATGGTAGTGTTCATTGCTAATGTGTTTGCGGGCAGTTGATTGATTTGTACAATGTGTTCATGACACCTGCACACTACGATGAACCGTTTAAAACCCCTTCTAACGTGTACTGTCGATAATGAAGTCGACCTAGTCATCGCTACCGGACGTCAGTACCTCATTCTAACATGTTTTCGGATTGATTGATAGTTTCAAGTGGTGCGCTATTGATTTTCACGGGAAGAATGACTTAGGTTAGTTGAATCCTACGTGTTCCCAAAGTAACCCATCTATTGTTGATTAAATCTTGACTCTGTCATTAATCTAGACATGCCTAAGTGCACCTGTTAATCTTTGACCTGAAACTTGGTTTTACGAAAAACGTGTGAATCTTGCTCATACACGCGAATAGAGTGCTTCCATAGAGTGTTTCCATTTTTCTCTCAAATGTCTATTTCGCCATTCTTGTATCGTATTTTTTGCATGTTTTTGCAGCCACTGACGCGTTCAAATGGGCATTTTGTCCAATTAATCGAGTTCTGTCTTGTCAGATCGGCTCTGTTTTTTAGACGGGTTGTACAATCGTGGATCATGTATACCACTGACGATCTGTCCTAGCCCGATCGATGACTGGCCCGTGGTAATAACCAACAAGTTTTTCGTTGACGTGCGACTTTCTGTTTGGTTTTGGCGTTTATACGTGCCTTAAGTGTTATTGATTCACTGGAAAGTGTGTATAAATGTCTTGCTTCACCAAAAAAGGGTTTCCATAATGTTTGATACATTTATTCTTTTCCAGTGTACTGATCATTAATTATAAGGCCGAACTATTGGTTGTACGTGTGGAAAAACGGTCAAGTTATGTTGTATTTTTGTCGTGCTGTTCTGACTGTG
>LOND01029122.1:0-16307 GCA_014220965.1 Paragonimus kellicotti
AAACTGAATACCCCGGGACACTTAGTTCACTGTCACTGACGTCACCTGCAAGTCAGGTCTCCGTGAAAGCAAACATGTAGGGTTATGTATCATGAATTAACTGTCTGACTTCTGGTAACTTATTAGACAAACTCAGACAGTTCGCATACATACACTTAAAAGCTACTTCCTCGTTGGACTTCGCGACAAAAAAGAGAGGAGAATGCGAGGAATAGCTTGGGGAAGAAGACCTAAAACTGAGGAGGGTGGAAGGGTTGGACTTGTTCTGTACTGCCGAGTGGTTTTGATGGCTCTCCTTTGGGGATGCAGGTACGCCATTGACTGCGACACACCGCCATCTCGGATAGCGTCTCTAACCAGCGGTTTGAGTGATCACGAGGACCCCATCCAGGCAGGCGACACCTACCCACTTTACTCAGTGGAGCAGTCAGGGTCTTCATATTTCGTGACCACGTTGTCGCTTGACCACCATGTGGTTTCACCCAACTGTTGGTGGTCTCAGTATATAATGCCCGGTACGGTAAACGCTCAGCTGGCATACGGAGTACGTGACCTAACCATCGCAGGCTGTGCAACGTGAGTAGTTGACCGATCGATCGCGCATCCCGAGCGTTCCGGAATACGCGCCGGCGAACTGCCGCATTGCTCACGCGATCAGTCCACTTAATGTGGGCTATTTGGCGGAGACAACGATGGTCAAATACAGCAAGCTTGTTGATATCTTCCTTCTTCCGTCGTCTCTTTCCATGTAGTGAGGAGAATGCTAGTCTGAAGTTTCTGTTTAAACAGTGTATAAAGGCTATATAAGTTTTCTTCTTCTTTTTCTTTGTTCTTCGTGGTTGTGTGGCAGTCAAGCATCAGTGTGAACCACTGATGTATTGCTGTCTATGATGATGATGATGATGACAGCCGCAAAGTAGTGCACCTGTCACTGTCGCCTTATATGTACCGCACTTCAGGATCAGAGAGATGCCCTTTTGTCTCCAGAGGTGTCCTAGATTAGCGAACACCGTCCTAGCCTTAGAGATACGCGCTTCTATTTCATTCCCTACACCTCCGCCGCCGCCGCTGATGCAGCTTCCCAGGTACACAAACCGGTCAACTCCATGACTTCATTATCTAACATTAAATCTACGTAATCACAGCAATCTTGCAGAATCACTTTGCATTTTGAGGCTGCAAAGCACATTCCAAAGTATTTGAAAAAGCGCAAAATAGCGTTTAGTGCTGTTTATGCTGTTTGAAAGTTGTCGAATAACAACATTTTGTTGTCAGCGTATTCAAGATCAGTCAGGGGAACAACAACACTTTGAACGGACTTTCCCGATCAAATGTTCTTAATCCTGACGGGATGTGCGCAAACCACAGAATATGCTACGGCAGGATGAATCAGCGGGGAAGGCAGATAGTCTACCAATAACGCATGTATCCACCTACAATTTCGATGTGACAAGACCAGTGAAAATGCGGTTGTATTTATAGAAAAATTCTACCTTGGGTGCTACGTGAAGACGGGAACAATTATTCAAATAGATATGAAGTCCGCATATCGAGAATAGCACAAGACGTTTCAAATCTGACTTCAGATTCTTGTTCTTGGGATTGGGTTTACCTTAATTCTTACATTCAGTCTCCTAGAACGTAAATTTGGCTGTTCGAGATACAACTCTGGACTGAATCCTAAGGCCGCCGTACCAATTGGATTACGTTCAACCTGACGTCTACACAAAAACTGGATATAAGTACATAAAACCAAAAATTGTCAAAATGTGCTATGGAGCGTTAACAGTCTCACGGATGTCGCTGCAGGTTTGTCTTAGACGTGCTGTCATGGCCGCCAAGCGATCGTAGCCTCCATGGTTCGTGGTCATATAATTGTCTGGATGCACTACGGTTTCTTCCAACTGTCAACGAACACGTTGAACAGTGTACTGTGTAGCGGGTTCTCCGTCTGTGTGCGAACTATGTACCCACATGGCAGTGTCTGAACTTCCGTTGTCAGTTAGCATTTTCGAACTGTGTGCCTTTCTGACTTCACGCAAGCTGACTGACATCGTGTGCACTTTCAGTTATTTCCTTCCATACAACTCAGCCAACGATTATAGAAATTCAAGAGTGCCTTCGTAGAACTTTTGCGTGAATAACCTAGATCTCCAATTCTGTGATTACGACAATAGTGCACATACACCATAAATCTCACCTGTAATTACCATTTTACTGTTTTGCGATGTCGTAAATGACGGATGTTCACAGAGGCACAACTTGCTGACAACGACGCAATTGGAGGCAAAATAAAGTGAGCCCTGTAGCACACTCCATTTTGAACTTTTAAAATAATAAGCCCTAACTTGTGAACATTCTAATTCAGTCTGCACGTATTCTGGAGGGAAATTATGTAGAGTGACACCGTCCACATGTTTATTATCAGTGAGCTCGTGCAGTTAGCTGATCCCCTCTAATTTTATAACAGATCTATCTTTCTTACTTTCAAGCTAAAGTGGTTTAATATAGAACTGTTCCTGCTTGTTAGAGTTACTAATCTGACGCTACATGTGGTACTGTTGAACTCTGTCGGCTCCTAAGAAGTTGGTTATAAGGTTTGTGTACCCTTGCATTCTTCTGTATCAGTCCTGCTACTCACCTGCTTTGTGTACAGATTTTGTAAAAGATGGTAAAGTATCATCAAAGTTTGTAAACTTTTTTCAGGGGTTTCCGAAATTTCACGTTCATCTCTATACAATCACACTACATAAAGACTAGAAATGGGGGCACGAACTTCTCTGCCACTCCTCGTATTTCACTTCATCCCATTATATATCGAATTGATTCGATGGATTTCTTCCGCATATCCTTTATTTTTGTACGCCAACTTGGGATTTCTCGTTGCTCATTTTTTACATAATAAAACTCTAGCATTCTGAATTGTTCGTTCGTCCTATTCATCGTTTTGACCATTTGCACAGTTCGCAATTTTTTTTGGGGAGCAAGAGTATTGGTTTTTGCGGCGGTGACGTCGTGTTTATGATATTGCTGAATTGTCACTGTAACTTTCGCCGACGTATCTATTTTGTCCCTTCCTCTCTACATTTGGCCAAAGTTTTCTTACCAGTTGCAACACACTTGATTCACTAGTTTGACTACATTATTTTATTATCACCTGACGCTACCTGTCCGTGCACTGTTCTCCTTGGATTACCTACCATGAATATTCATTACAAGTTAACCAAGACGGTCTTTTGACTTTGATAGATCTTGGTTGCATAAATTCCGGTAGAACATTTGCCGTATCATTTTGTAAACCTGACAGTCGCCTTAATTCACTTTTTGGGTGGTCAAGGTAACTTGATATGGCTTACGCATGACCTACATTTGCATCCCTAGTACCGTGTTTTAGAGCCGCTTCACAACTGCTGCTCTCCCGACTTGTGTCAGTCCTGTGAGAGTCGAATGAAGTCAGTCATTCTGCTGGTGTCACTGAATTTTCCGTCATGACTAGAGTATTTAATTTTATTTAGCAAGTCACGATGATTGACTATCCATGGTGGCGTGTATCTTTATAATGCGTAAGCCAACATACGATATTTTTGTGATACTTCGAACACAACCCTATTTCTCTCGATTACTTATGAATCCTGTATGAAAATCGTCCAGCCCTTTTTCTAGATATTTCCATATTTTTTGCAAGTTCTCAACTCTCACTGGTTTAAGTCAAGTTTGTATCATGTTCGGCCCAGTTTATCTAAATTTGATCTTGCTAATTTTAGAGCCCATCAAATGGTGCGTTTCACGAATCAGAGGCTCGCCAAATGGGGATTCTGTCGAAGGTAGTGTACTACTTGTTTTTTCCTTCACCGAAGTAGGCGATATTTTCACCTGTTTGGAATTCAATGATTCCGGAGAGCTATTGGCTGTTGGAGACAAGGGTGGCCATGTAACCGTGTTCAAGGCTAACGAAGAAGTACGTTTATTTTTCGCTGTATAAACTTTGTATTTACATTTTTTTACAGCGCGAAGGCTTGTACGATGTATACTGTGCATTTACAAGCCATGAACCGGAATTCGATTATCTGAAATCCTTGGAAATTGAGGAAAAAATCAATTCGCTCAATTGGCTCCCGAAGATGACATCTGCATACCATCTTCTGTCGGCAAATGGTATTGATCATTCAGATTATTCCATATTTTCAGTTTTTCACTTGACTTTTTGGTTTTGGCGTGTAATGGTTGATGGATTGGCTGATGAGTAGTCTAGGAACCAATTGGAAATCTTATCTATTTGTTATCTAGCTTTTACGTAGTTTCAGGTTAGAAATAATTCCATTCGGTTAGACTGAGAACCTGCTTTCCACCCCCTCCAATATGATGATAGTCTCAGAGAACGAAATCGCTGGCCGTACCTGTGGATGATACCCTTGTAACTTCTGCTAGTTACGGATTCCACACTTGGTGAGCCACTTGTATAGGTCACTGTCAGGCTTGCAAGTTTACCAGAAGTCTACCAGAATTCATACACCCGAGACGTATTACGGGGTGTCCTGGTTACCTCAAGATGACTTTTAACTCATTTCAAATGAGTTCCGAGGAAGGAAATTCACGGGTACGTAACAATGAATATAACGTAGCCAAACATGCGAATCAAGTGTGCTACGACTAGCAAGGAAATGCCGATCAACTTGAGAGGAGGAAGAACCAAAAATAGACCCGTTAATGAAAGTTACCCTTCTCTTGGGTTTGGGATTAGCGCAAGACCGCATTCCCAGAAAGAAATTTCAAAGATTCTTACGTAAGAGAAGAATAACGCAGTTCAGACCTAAACGATCGTTATTGTTGTGGAAACATTGGGTGATCTGAATGATCACGAAGTGCTACGCTGGTAGAGTAGCGGGACACCTGATCTCAAACGGCAAATCGGCGTTTTGTACTCTCCACCGACTCAAACTATTAGACCTTGCAACATGAATCGGTTCAGTTTCCGTGGTGGACTGAGACTGTGAGATGGGCATCTTTTATGTTTTTGTTTATTCGTAAATGGCGGGTTTTCTTGAGTACTGGGGCCATTCTTATTCTGCCACATGGACGATTTCAGTTGGACATACCGAAGTTCGCGGATGGTTACGTGACATATCTGCATGTCATTTCTAGTCTATATACATTTTTGTACCCTAGAAGCCACGCGAGGATGCGCTGCAACTTAATCTAGGAATATCCTTTTCTAGACTTAGGAATGAGAGCATTCTCTTCGTGAAGGTAATTAGTGACGGTGGCGCTACGGTTAGTGAAGGAAGACTTAACCGTTTGATCTATCATTTTCACAATACTAAGCTGCTTAACTTTATTCTTTGAGGAGTGTGTGGCCATTCGACTATCGTGATTTTTGGTAGTCATTCGCAGAAATGTCTTAGATCGAAATATTTACCAGACTTGACCTGTTTCAACGTAACACCGCCGTTATAGAGGAGATGCGGCGTGTACAATCTCTAGTCCGTTAACAAAACGTCGAGAACTTTTTGGTAACATTGCAGACAGTCGATTACAGTCATTAAATCAGTCCAGAATGTAGTCCACGAAATCGGTATGGTTAGTTCAGTTTGTACTTGGTTCGCCGAATTCAGCGTTTTTGGTGCAATTGCTGAGTGTGGCACCCTGACCATACGGAAAGAAACTAAACGAGCTTTGGTCATAGCAGTGTAAGAACGCTTGATATGTTAGAGATTTGTATTGAGTAAGTTCTCTACTGCTCTATATCCGACTTCCAGAGTATCATTTTGTGTAACTAGACACCTGCACATGAGTCAACGTAACCCGATGTGTCTCGGTGTTGATATTTTTTCGAGATGGGACGGGGCACCAAGCCAGTGATTCCACAGTCTAGGCACATCATCATCTACAGTGTCATCCCAGTTTGAGTTGTTTTC
Source organism: Paragonimus kellicotti (assembly GCA_014220965.1). NCBI lineage: Eukaryota > Metazoa > Platyhelminthes > Trematoda > Plagiorchiida > Troglotrematidae > Paragonimus > Paragonimus kellicotti. The sequence continues at coordinate 5,916 of LOND01029122.1, forward strand.
ACAGGTGCTGTCGGAAGTTGTGCACAGCTACTAGTGTGGATGCTATGTAGCCTAGTATTTCGATGGTGAAAAGTATAAATGACGGAAAACTTCTGATGCTTACCGTATGCACGGAGTTAACCTTGAAACTTCTGGGTGTCCGTTTTCATACCCAATAGCAAACTGAATACTCAGAGACATGGGGATCAAGATACACTGTTGTGGCTCCATGATTGCCCTGCCGACGTTGGCAAGAGCTGTTTGTTGTTATTCAGCTATTTCGCCAGTTTGAATTCTTCCTCATCAACATATCTGCAAATGATTTGAAGACATTTAAGTGGTTTTATCGCATCCCAAACACTGGATAAATAGTCGTCAACCTAGAAGCATTGCTGGGCCTCTTCGGTAACGTCAAGACTGCGGTGGTCACCATTCTCTGCCATGGTTCGTGTTAGCTGAATGTTTCTTAATCTTGGAAGGGATGAGGCACCCAATAAGTGAACACGTGAAATGTTTGGCTGTACTCATTCAAGCTACTTCCCGACAACCATAATACCTTCAAATGGTTGCGATTCTTTCCTGAAACCCGCGATTGGTGGAACATAACTTTATTACCAGCCATAATCCCCATTATTTACAGCGTAAATCTATGTAAAAAGCCAGCCAATTAAGTTGTCAAGTTAAATCCAGAGAGTAAATGGTCGTCCGAAAAATGCAGTGCTTATCCGTGCCGAAAGCCTGTTCGAATAACCGCCTGTTCAAATCTTCGCCCAAATAGCAGTCTAACAGCTAACCACTCCGACATCGTTTCAAGATACATCACTAATGGACTGGGTTTCATTATTATACCTTCTGTAATTCGTTAAGTTCTTTATTCTGGTGTTTGGTCAATCAGATTAGGGCTCGTGACATTACATGTGCCATTGATATCAATCAGTGATGGACTGATTTCTTTATTACTGATGTAACTTAATAAGTCCGTGTTTTTGTACCATGTATAACAACTTCTCACTGCAACCGGTCCGATGCCATCTCCTTGTTACTTGTATGAGCGACTCGAATCAGAGTACGACTGTTCGAAGTCCATAATTCCGCGTATCACAATGTCGTGTGACGATGCGTAGTTCGTGTGACTAGGCTAGGTGAGCCATTGGATGTTGAATTAACTATCACTTTTATAGAGCGTTATTAGCATCTGCAACAACTTCAGCATGACCGTTCCCAATATTATCACGAATGACGGTGGAGCACTTCGCCAGGAATTCTGTCTCTTTGAAGGCTTTTATTGAGTGTTTCAGGGCGCTGATGTAGGGCAGATCGATTTATGAGCAAAAGTAATGGTCCTGTTTGTCATGGACAGACTGTTTCGCAATGACCCTCTGCAAAGTGTGGAATGCCCAAGCTATATAATTCCCCTCCCGATCCTCCGTGAGCACATCTTGTTCCTTACTTGGGGTTAAATCCAAGTGTGCCATATTATACAGTTTCTCAATGTTACCGCATATACCACACAACAGAAGGAAGTGAACGTCAACGTGCACGGATCTAACGACTCCATGACCACCCACTCTGTGTAATGTGTACTGCACACGGTTCATTCCATTTGCTGGTCCTGTCTTCTTGACGGAATGCACTTCAGAACTGTCTCATGCAACAAATTTGCCTATCGAGGATGATGAACAGTACAAGGACTGGTCATTTCTAATGTTGCTGCACGCTTACAATTCGTCCGTTTTATGTGCAACACTGTTTGTTTCCGGCTGTCTTTTAACTGACACGCAATTGATGTGGCGTATCTTAGCTTCACTCTTACGCGCCTATATCTCGTTGCTGTGATTGTTACCAGACATTAATTTCTCCCTTAGTGAATGTCATATCTTTTCACTGCCTCTTTGTGCATAAATGCATATAAACCTTTATCGTGCATTACAATCGGCTAACATAGACTCCCTTCTGACATCCTTCTCGGTTAATTCGATGTGTGCTTGAGTTGGTTCACTGATCAGCGACCTTCCTTTTAAAAATTATCGGTTGCTTAATCCATTTTCCACTTCTCAGATAAGACTGTGAAGCTGTGGCGTTTATCTGAGCGTCGCACTGAGGCCTACAATTTCAACACACGTGACGATGAGGGTGTGGCCAGCCTCTGGATCTCCCCGGACAATCAAGACCCTTCGGTCCCCGGTCCACCGGTACCCACTTTGCGTTCTACTGCCGAGCTACGCGTGCCGCGATTTCGCCGAGCTGCACACCTGGCGATCGAGTCCAGACCACGTCGAGTGTATGCCAATGCACACATGTATCATATCAACGCCATTTCGTTAAATTCTGACCAGGAAACATTTTTATCCGCCGATGACCTGCGCATCAATCTATGGCATCTCGACGTTTCTGATCAATCATTCAGTGAGTGCTTTCGACTGTTACCCTTTTTGATCTATTTGCCGTTGTGTAACTGAAAATTTCTAATATGGAAGCCATTTTGGGCGTATGTATTCTGATAGATTTTGAATAAAAGCTGACTCGTATTTGAGCAGTTTTTTTAACGTCGATTCACAATTTTACTCCGGACTGATCGACACTCATCTTTGCTCATCTGTATTCATTTGTTTTTATGAAACCGTATTGTCTTTTCAGTTCTGTATTGCATACGGCTACTCAATCGTTTACAGTTAGTCTCGTAAGTACACTATGGTTGGTTCATTTTAGTACCAGCCACGTTGGCTGTTTGGTAATAGGTCGTTGATAAGCGCATGTGAGAAGTCGTTTTTGTTTAGATATTTTAGCTGGATATTAACTAGAGTTGTTTACCACATTACCACTCTTCAATACAGACAATCATTCTCAGGCAATTTAGTGGGATCTTTACAAACTTTCATGCAGCGAGTCAACTGATTAGTGGAGCTACTTCAATTTTAGGCTCTTTTCAAGTTCAACTGAATATAAGGCTCTAAATCCACTGATTCTGTTGCTTAATAGATCGTATTCCAGAACAGTTTGTAATCACTCGATAATCTGGTTTGTTGGTAACATTTCGCTTTTAACACGGGTACAGAATTCGCGTATAAAACCACGGCTGGCTTGCGCGTTAACTCGCAAGTGTAGTAAGTAAACGATGACCATTCACGATATCAGTGTCGGCCACCAAGAATTGCATCTTTGGGCGATAATGTTAACGTTCTTGAATCAACATACAGTGAAAGGCTGTGACTGAGGAAAATTGAAACGGAATCTGGTGTTGGTAATACACAGATACGCACGATTATGAAACGTAAAAAACAATAAACCAGTGAGTGCTTGAAACCTCAAGTAGATGAAAAGTTATGCACCCACACCGAAACACTTCATAACAATAATAGAAATAGGCAGGACTGGTTTCTAAAGGCCCGCAAAGTTGGCCGACCCATCAGAGGAGTATTTACTCAAAAAAGTATAGGGAAGTTTCGCATACAATATGGAAAACCAAGTTTCCAAGCGAGCAGCGTATAGCGTAACGTTCTTCAGATGAACATTGTCCGATTCCCACGACCACGAACTGACAAAACGAATGTTGATCGCGGAAAAAACGACACAATTGTCACAAGGGTTACTGCGTTAACCATATACAAATGTCAATTCGTTCAGAGTCCTGGGTAAGTTTCAACGGTACAGCGAAGCCAGAAGGGACCAGGAAGCACGACTGCTACGCAAAGAGAGCGGAAACGAATGAAGCCACAGTGATACTACCTCGAACATGAGATATGGAACCAATAGAAATCGTACAGTTTTGACAACTAACAGATTTTTGATGAGTAATCGGATATTTAGTTAATTTCGAGTTGAACACCATTCACGTTTGACCGGTCGTGCTCAGCGTGAGGTCAGTGGCGCAGTGGTCAACACGGTTGCCTCATGAAAGCGTGGCCGGAGTTCTAGTCCCGGCAGTGGCAAGGATATGCACTACTGACGAGCTCTAATGAGAGCGAAACTCGAGTCTAGTGCTTCTTTTCGAAAGGGGCCGACTGGAAAGTCTATGGGAATGCGACAGCTGCGATCAATTGTGGGTGATGTACAACTTTAAACCAATAGATTTATCATGGACAGAACAAAAAACACGCGGACGTGCGCGGTCAAAGAGAGGGGGGATAGACAGGCACATTTTCTAATCGATCAGAGTTTGGACGATGAGTGAAGGGGACAGAATGGATTGGGGGAAATTTAGCCTTCGTCTAGAGAAGCCTGTACAATTAGCCTATCAAAATTCAGGAGCGCCATAATTTTGATTTCCGAATGTTAAGGGGTAAAACAACGAGTATCTCAATCAAGGCTCGTCTGTACGACGACAGATCTGTCTGATTGTTTCATTCAGTGAATGTGTATTATTATTCGCGGTGTTACACAAACCTGAGACAAATTTGCATGTCAAATGTAGATCTCATTCGTTTATTCGTTAGGGCACTACCTACTACACCCGCATACCCAATCTTCTAAATAGGATTATTTTTTTGGTAAACTAGTCATCCGGGAAATCAAATCAGTCGGTCCATTCCCTCAATAGTCACGTTTACTTACTTTATCGTGCAGTCTATGCAATTGAACAGACATCTCTACTCATTTTATTTTTACCTCACAATTAGTTTGTTGTGATTATTTGACATTCATTGCTTGACCACAATTACGGCAACAGTTCTATGTGAAATAATTTCCTTCAAAGTTTGGCCAAAGCAGTTGGAACACGAAGGTGGTGAATACACTCATTTCATATTATCTCGTCAGTACAAAATTTGTAATGTTGTGAATATTTTTCTTATACCAAACGACGACGTTGTGCGTTAGGAAAGGTCGTCAGGAAACGGAAGCGATCGCAATCAATCAACTGATGTCGATTTCGGGCTTCAAAACAGTTGCTCTTAAACTTCCTTACTTACAGCTCAGTACGAAATATGTGCCTCCATCATCCTTCATGTTCTACCTACTTTGTTCAAGTAATTGTTTTACTGCCTTTCGACCGCTTAAACTGACGATAGACTTCGTTTGGATGCGTCGCATTTAGTTTTGAAGTGACTTGTCATGTTTGGTCGACTTATACTGTCCAGTGTTACACTTAGGTTCTATCGTTGTTTGCGTGAACCTTGAAAAGAAGCTGTTCTGTGGATGCTATTTTACTCTCATTCATTTACTGACCTGATGTAGACTTCTAGATACTAAGCTGGCTTGAGTTCGTACATACAGATTTGTAAATGGAATCCAGTTTTACCACATCTTTTATCCATGAACTGGGGTTGATTTTTCTGTGGTTGTATGATAGCTTACGACAACGTAACTCGCTGATAACATGCTCTGTGATTATGCTAATCACGTCGGACTCAGGCTATTGCATCGACCTCTAGTCGATGAGCATTCGCGATTAAATCTATTTCTTCAGCAGCCTTGTCATATAGCTGGGTTGTCCGAATCCTTACTGTGTCTATTGTTGCCCAGCTATTGTGGATTTGAAGCCGCCAAACATGGAGGATTTGTCAGAGGTCATCACTTGCGCGCGGTTTCATCCAACACAATGTCACCTATTGGCCTACTCCACCAGCCGCGGGTTGATTCGTTTATGTGACATGCGCGTGCATGCACTGTGTGATAACCACGTGCTAGGTAAGTTTATTTACACACACCTTATTCAAAATATTCATGAACTCCACTGCTTTGACGTCTAATGCTTTCTACGGTTGCGTGATTTACTTGGTGATCTAAGGGTTGCATACGGTCAAAGTTATCAAATCTACCGCATAATACAGAGCCATCGAGTTAATCCACACTAACAGTTACTCGGTCTTTCTGCACTCAGTTGAGCTTCCGATTTGATTTTGTGTGACAAAAGTCATGATATTCCGTTACTGTCATTATTAGCTCGCATCTGGATGATATATGGGTTGTAGCCATGAGACATTCCAGTAATCCGCACCACTGAAGAGTATTCTTGGATCTACGGAAACCTCTGGCTAAAAAGATGATGAATATGACAACGGACCAATGGTTGTCGATGGCGATTTGTTATGAGGCCAAGCTCTTGACGGTCAGAAAGTTAATATCAGAACGAAAATATCTAACCAAACAGGGAAGTAGGAATGATGATCAACCGATAGAACGGAAATGATCTCTGATTGATCAGTCGCTGAAATCGATGAGATCATCAGTCTGTCGAAACCCCTCTACCTATTACGTTAGTCATTTTTTCAGTTCACTTGGATCGATCTATATGGCCAAGTCTGCCATAATTTGGCTGTTGTCTGGGGAGTGTCTTGTCGTTCCATGTCGCTCGTCTTGTTTCGTTCTGGCACAGCAATCAGCTAGCACACTAATTAACATAAACAACATAACATCACCTTTAAAGTAATTTGTGCGTCAGAATTGAATCCGCAGATTAACGGACGAAATTCCTCCGGACTATTGGTAGCATGTTCCAATTGTCGTTAGTAGGTAAATACAGGGTTTTATAGGGTTGTTAGTCATCCATCTGTCACATACTCTCATTTTCTGTCGTATAGTGGTCGATCAAGACTACTTGTCTGTCTTTGCGAAATATCGACTCACAGCCAGAGATGCACACAGCGGCATGGGGTTTGCCGTCTTATCTTTCAGTGAAGCGGAACGATGTCCATATGTCAGATAAGCTTCTGTTTCCCTACTCGTTACATTCAAGAACGGGGAACTTGCGCTACTTCAGTCACTGAGAAGTGGTCGGGTATTCACTTTATTAATAAATTAACTCCCGTCCGTATATGATCGCGACATCCGAATCGTGGCAGACTTTTCAGGAAGCTCATCTCAAAAGTAATCACTGGACTTAAGTCTCACTTTCATCAGAAATGACCGAGGTTTCAAGTCCAGTCTATGTTCTTACTAGACAACAGTTGCGACCACCGATATTTCAACTTGACGCAGCATCCCTAATCGTGGGGTCGTCGATTGTACCTAACAGGATAGTTACTGTAGTTTTCATGAGTGATTTTACAATCCGAGCAGTACTCAAGCGAATGCGACTGGAGTGTTCGGGTATGGTAATTCGATCGTGCTTAGTATGACATCAGTGGTGCTGTTATCAGCACGGTTGAATCATATGAATGCGGACAAGAGTTCAAATCCCGGGTTATCGTAATGATACGAACCACCGACAACGAAGATGAAGTTCAGTGCTTCTCTTCTAAAAATGTTGGTTGAGTGCGTAAACTGCAATCAAGTATAAGTTGTGTTAAACATGAACAAAATAAATGTTATTGCAAACTGTGTGATTGCTTTGTGAGCACGATTTCCTTGGAATGGAAGTGGCCAGTATAGTTTTCCATTGTTTACTAAACTACTGGCAATTTCGTCAACTTCATCGTAGCTACCTTTTATCAAACTAGTCTTGTTATACAGTGAAGTTCAGTGCTTCTCTTCTAAAAATGTTGGTTGAATGCGTAAACTGCGATCAAGTATAAGTTGTGTTAAGTTTAAACCGGGCCAATCGTCAGACAAAACCACCTGCCGCCAGATTAATCTTGAATCCACATTCGTCATTATAATGCGCCATACGAACCCTCACTTTCTGCATTTCGTTGGAGTGGTCGCGATTATCTGTTTTGAACTGGCGTGTCCCCCAGCCCATTTTTCTTATCTTTTTCTCATCGCACACTATCAGATTTGTATTCCCGTTTATTATTGTTCGATATTAAAGAGTCCTCCATACACTTTGGATATACACTCAGTCATTCAGTTTCACAGTACCACTACCGTATCGCACATGTCGCTGGTCAAATTCGGCATACCACCCAAACAGCTCTATTTTGCCAGTTTCATTGCTGATAGCCCTATATCTATGGTCGATGTTGCTGCTTAACTGCCTTATGACCGGGTTAGCCAGTCCCAGGTTAATGATAAAAAAGCAGTAGAGTGAGAGGCATCTGTGACATTCCATTTGTTATCACATCAACATATTGGAAAGTGCCTTGAAATACGGGCGGGTTAAGAGCTCTCAGAGGCTGACTGTTTATATTGATTGTTAATGGGAATAAGTTAACCGGATTTCATTCTGAAATGGATTCGAGCGATGTATTTTCAGTAAAACCATACTACTATTACCACACGAGGACTGGCTCAATGACGGGACTGGCTAACCATCACGAGACTTCATTGTGTGTCACTGCTACTGTTGACGTATCGCCTGTAAACACAGTTCAACACTTTTTGTTCAGTTAACCCAGACGATACGTTTTTGATGACCATTGGTTGACAGGATCCGCTGCGTTATTCCGTCTTTTCTATATCCATCATCCATTATCGATCCAAGGTTTCAACTTTTCTCAGCTGGTTTCGTTATTTCATATTTGCTCGTCGGTAGGTTTAATGCTTGCTGTTGATCGCCGTTTGCTCAGGTTGCCGCTTATATTCAGTTGCACACAACTGTGAGTATTGTCTACTTTGCTGTAACCTCCTGTCTGTTAGACTGGTAATGTTAATCTGAATCCTACGTAGTGCACCTATGAATCCACATGGTATGTACAATAGGGATTCTGATGGACTTTAGCGGTCTTGAGGTGTTCTTTTCTCATTAGTGGTTTTTCTCATTCTGTTCAGACCTCAAGACGTCTGTCAATAGCTCTTTTTCGTATACGTGAATTCCAATTTGCATTCGTTTCGATTGTTGTGAATGATGCACTCCTACACATGCTTTATTTCTTGGCTGTCCGAATCTTTTTGTTTCTTTCAGTGTTCGAAGACCCTACACTGTTGCAAAACCTCGGGTTCTTCGCGGATATTATTGCCAGTCTTTCAGACTTCCGCTTCGCACACTCTGGTCAATACTTACTGGCTCGAGATTATCTCACTTTGAAAGGTGAGTGGTAGAGGTCGGCTGCCTACTTTGCTTGCTGCCCGTCAGATCACAAAACCGCAGATGGTAGTCGTTCATAAACTATCGGCTTATCTTTCTTCCTGTTCTGGATTACTTTAATACTATTCGTTGTATGTATAAAGGTGATGGTTCAATATAATGCATGCCTCACTATAATCTTTTAGACGTCTTTTTCTTTAGGCACTGTTTCATTTAGGCGATCGGTAGAAAAGTATGATGCAGACTCTTTTTTAATGTTGAACTGGTGTCACGTTACAACGGCGGCAATCGGGAACGTCAGTTAGGCGGTTATTCACGGTGCTTAATTTAAGCAAGGATGCGACACACATCAATACTCGAGGTTTGTGTTGATAGTCATGTTCGTCATGACATCACTTTGTACAGCTTCATCATCATCATCATCATCATAGACAGCAATACATCAGTGGTTCACACTGATGCTTAACTGCCACACAACCACGAAGGAAAAAAAGCAAACCCTGTATAGGAAGAGAGAAGAAAAAAAGAGGTAGGGGAAGGGACCTAGCTACGTTTATATTCGAGCATACATCAAGGTGCCTACAGTTTAGGGCATGACTATTCGCCACATCCTCAGCGGATGAAAGAACGCTGTTAGTTTACTGTAACTGCAAATTTTCGGGGGAAAACTGACATCGGCGATATATTGTATTGGGTAAGGAACTACAGAAGATTCACGACACTAGAAAAGGCAGTCCAAGATTGGTAAGTTAACCTTTCTTTATAGATATGAATACACTAGGACCAACCTCTTCCTCATAATGAGGTAGTGTTTGTCCCCGTAGCCTCATCGTGCGTTGACGTTTTGTTTCCTCTCGCTTAACCGATTTCTCAGGCTGAGCACAATAACAGCTAATTTATGCATCACTCTAAACCGGAGGTGGGTCGTTTGCGTACATGTGACCTTAGCAAGCGCACGATGTCACTACTCTGTCGACGTTTAACTTAACGTAAAACTAAGTTTTTCAGGCTGTCGGATTGTTAAAACATTGGATTATCAGAGTGTTTAAAGTAGAAGTTTGAACAAAGGAGAGCTGAGGAGGCCAACTAGAGATTCTCAGAGGTTTGGTGATCATGAACCTTCTCTTGGACGTGGTCGCTCACAAAAACATATTCACAACGATGGTATAAGGCTGTTAGGACTGATGGGACTTGGCCTACTTGATGTACACACGTTTTATATCTATGGTGTCTGTTCTCGGTTTTGATGAAAACAGAATAGAATAATGCTTATATATGAACAATCGCCCTAAGTGTGTACGCCTGCTTAGTGTTGGTTTTGAAAACTCCAATGGGCAATGTGACGCTGTCCATGGTGCAATGAACAATGTATCCAATACTTTTTGAAGGATAAAGTGTGGTGTGTGTTAAAACTGGTATTTAAGACTCAAAACGTGTCAATTAGACTGAAACAGGTTTGTCATGTGTTCTCCTCCATATCGTTATTTGCCAGAGCATTCATTAGATTTGAATCTGGCCATATATATATATATATATATATATATATATATATATATATATATATATATATG